>JARYGA010027403.1:0-37398 GCA_030545235.1 Helianthus tuberosus
ATAATCGCTTAGTATCTCCATCCAGCGTCTTTGTCTCATATTCAATTCCTTTTGCCCAAAAACATACCTTAAACTCTTATGATCAGTGAAAATGGTAAACTTACTACCGTAAAGGTAATGTCTCCAAATTTTAAGGGCAAAAATTATGGCTCCTAATTCTAAATCATGGGTTGAATAATTTTCTTCATGATTCTTAAGTTGTCTAGAGAAGTTATAACCTTTTGACGTTGCATCAACACACATCCATAACCTAGTTTAGAAGCATCACAATAGCCTATAAAATCTTCAGTTCCTTCTGGTAACGCTAATATCGGTGCATTGGTCAATCTTTGCTTAAGGATTCTAAAGGCTTCTTCTTGTTTTCCCCATTCAAACTTAACAGATTTACAAGTTAACTTAGTTAAGGGAATGGCTATTCTAGAAAAATCTTGAATAAATCTTCTATAATAACCGGCCAATCCTAAGAAACTTCTAACCTCGGTTGGTGATTCAGGGGTTTTCCATTTGGTAATCGCCTCGATCTTTGCGGGATCCACATGAATTCCTTCATGATTGACTAAATGTCCAAGAAACTGTACCTGTTCTAACCAAAATTCACACTTTGAAAACTTTGCATAAAGCTTTTCCTTTCTCAATAAACTTAGAAGTGTGTGCAGATGCGTTGCATGTTCCTCTTTGCTCTTAGAATAAATAAGAATATCATCTATAAAGACAATTATGAATTTATCCAAATATGGCTTACATATTCGGTTCATCATGTCCATAAATGCAGCTGGAGCATTGGTTAGACCAAATGACATGACAGTAAATTCATAATGGCCATACCGTGTTCTAAAAGCGGTCTTAGGAATGTCTTATTCCTATACCTTTAATTGATGATATCCTGAACGTAAGTCAATCTTTGAGAAAAATAGAGCTCCTTGCAGCTGGTCGAACAGATCATCGATTCTCGGTAGTGGGTACCGATTTTTATCGTGACTTTGTTCAATTCACGGTAGTCAATGCCCATACGCCTTGATCCATCCTTCTTCTTGACGAATAAGATCGGTGCTCACCATGGCGATGAGCTTGGCTGTATAAATCCTTTCTCTAACAATTCGTCTAATTGTTTCTTCAGTTCCTGCATTTCTGCAGGTGCCAAACGGTAAGGTGCTTTGGCAAGTGGTGCTGTTCCTGGTAGTAGGTGGATTCTGAATTCAACTTCTCTGTTTGGCGGTAGTCCTGGTAATTCTTCTGGAAATTGGGATACTACTAGTGATGTGCGTAAGTGTGTATAGTTTTTAATGTATACTTTAAGCCCTTTTTAACACTTTTAGCCAAGTTTTAAATTTATAAAACACGATATTTACTAACACTAAAAACACATATGGGCAAGTGCACCCATCGTGAGCGTAGTATAGTGTTGGTAAGGTACCGAGGCGTCCAAGGACACCAGAGCTTTTAATACCGGGTTATCCTCAACGTCTAATCAAATCAAAAGTTTAGAAACAAAATTTTAAACAAGAAAATAAAAACTAACTAAGATGCTGAAAATAAAAATAAAAATAAAAACATATAGACAAGATGAATCACTTGGATCCGACTCGTATTTAGTGTAACCTTTGATTATTTCCGCACTTTTGCACTTTTTAAGAGATTATCTTAGTTATTGTAGTAGGCCCCTCTTTTGAAGGTGACGTTACCCTCAACCCAGTAGTTTGAGTCAGCAAGGATACAATCCTAAAGGGTTGGATTATTGAAAGATAATTAATTAAGTTATTAATACATAATGTGGTAGGCCCCTCTTTTGAAGGTGACGTTACCCTCGGCTAAGTAGTCTGAGTCAGCAGGGATACAGTCCTAAGTAGCCGGGTTAAAGTTTTAATAGTAGTTTACATATGAGGGGATCAAGGAATTCGGACCCCCGCCATCCAATACAAGTGGGTATTGAAGGAGGTCCTACTAAAGTTGACCCAGGTCCTTGCAGGATATATACACTGAACAAGGCAAGACTCTTACCAAACTGTTCCCTTAACCCCCGACCAGGTAGCCAACATATCTCCATATAGACCGTGGAGATATGAATGGTGAAAATCTTTTATTTTATATAGACAATAAAATAATGCCAAGACACCACAGACAAACGATAAGAAAGACTCACCTTCAACATAAGAAACTAGTTATTAAAGTCATTAATACATAAACAAATAAAAAGTGCGAAAAGATTAAAAATAAAAAGTATTACACTAAACACCTGTCTTCACCAAGTGATGTAAGAGACTTAGGCAAACATGGCCTTTGATTGTCAAGAACTCTTACGATCAATCTTGGATCCTGAGACTACTCACACACTCTATGATGTATGATGGATGATGGTGGTGGATGTGGGTTGTGATGGTGGTGGTGGGTGGGTGAAGTGTGAGAGAGGTGGTTTGCCAAGGGATGGTTTGCAAATGAGCCAAGCACCCCTATTTATAGCCTGCCCCCGTGTCCATCCATCTTCTCTTTCTTCATTAAATGCAGTTTGTCTGCATTAGTTGGCCACGCCCCCGTGTCCGCTGGGCACGACCCCGTGTGCAGAAGCGTATCTGTACTATCAAGATTTTCCTAGATTCTGCGAATCTTAGAGTTGACCACGACCCCGTGTCCGCTGGACACGCCCCCGTGGTGGGAGATAGAAGCTTCTACAATTTTGTCTTTTCTGCAGACACTTGGGCACGCCCCCGTGCTCAGTGAGCACGGGGCGTGTTCAGCCTTCTGTTCTCTTGTTTTTACTTGGGGAGATGCTGTTGAGGGGTCGGGCATGCCACGTTTATTCATTTTCTTGTATTATTGCTAGATTCAGCTGCATTTTTGCTTCTTTTGTTTATTTAAGCTCATTTAACCCTGAAAATACAAAAGGAAGACAAAAGCACACCTTTTCCAACATTAGTACTAAAAAGGGTTAGTTTTATGCCTCATTTGATGTAATTTATATGTTGCATTTTGCACACATCAAATACCCCCACACTTGAATCTTTGCTTGTCCTCAAGCAAAACTCTTTAAAATGTGGCTTACACTCCCAAATGGAATGGGTAGAAGAGAAGGTTTTTGGGCTTGTCTTGAGTGTCGGGAATCCAAGATCTTTATTGGGTTTTATTTTTATATTATTTACAATCCTATTCGTTTTGATTTATTTAGAATGTTTCATAAGAGAAATTACTTATTTAGGCATAGCATGCCTTTTTAAAATTCCATTTATATACAAGTTCACATACCTCACGGGAGATCACTCAACACTCGGCCGAAGATGTATTTTTGTGAAACACTCGAGACCGGCATGGGACTTACTTCTACCATATGCTTTCCAAGCAATCAATCCTCCTCCTTTTTAACTATAAACATTTGTAAATATCAAGAGTACTTGGGGAAGGGTTAGGCTTGGGTTAAAGGTAAGTGGTTTTGGGTTAGTGGTTAGTAAAAAGGGCTAAAAGCGTAAAAAGCGTCGGTTGTCGTGAGTCCTTTTTTTTTTCTTTTTCTTTTTTTTCTTTTTTGACATTTATTCAAACTAAGCATATTCAAACAAGATTTTTGAGGAACTTGTTTGGTTATTGCAAAATCCTCTCTCTCTCTCTCTCTCTTTTTTTTTTGCACAAGATAACCGAGCTTTTTACTAAAACAAAAGGGGTTTAAAAAGAAAAAGGTTTTGGTGGGTAAAGGGTGTTTGTTTTGTGGGTTTTGAAACGAAAAGATTTAGGCTCAAAGGGGTTAACTAGGGGATTTTGGGTAGGTGATAAAGAAAATGAAAAATAATGGTGTTGAAAGGAAAATGGGTTAGTCCTAATGTCTCCGTCATTTACTTACTTGGGTTTAAGTTGGTAAGGACCGGGAATGTATCGTTATGGCAAGTTCTAGAGTCGTAAGAACCAAGCGGCTATTCACACAAGAAACGAAAAATGAGCATCTAGTTTAAAGATATATGCTTTTATGCTCAATAAAGGCTCAAAACTCACTTATTGTGGGAATGGGTTTATAATGTGATCAAGTTTATATAATCAAATTTTAATTAGATATGTCATGCTGTTTCATAATTTTCTTATGTTGGTTCTTTTTATCACGACGCCATCGGTTGTAAATTTATAAAAATATAACCTTTTTAGAAATTGTTATTCCCAAATTAAATCAAGACAAGTAAAAAAAATGAAAGGTTATTGAAAAAATTTGGGGTGATTAGCGGATCCAATAGAGTTTTGTGTAAGGCTTGTTTTTAGGACTTGCAACATTCAAGGTTTTAGCATCCCCCCCCCCACACTTAAATTACACATTGTCCTCAATGTGTCCCAAAAATAAGTTTTTCGGTTGATTAAAATGTGTAAAAGTGGTTAAAAACAAGATTTTATGTTACTGGGTAGCTGAACACGGGGGTGTGTTGGCTGAGCACGGCCCCGTGGTCAGACTGCCAGTATCAAGTTTAAACAGAAGGCTGGGCACGGGGGCGTGTTCAGTGAGCACGGCCCCGTGTCCAGTTACCTGAACTGGGCATTTTCTGCAGAACCTCGGGCATGGGGCGTGTTGGGGTGAGCACGACCCCGTGCTGAACTTGCTGTAATGAAGAAAAATTGTCGGGAGGCTCTGTTTTTGTGCATGGGGTGTGGGTTCAAGTTTCCCTTAGTAACCTCCACCATTTCGAGTATGCTTTATTCCTGAAAATTAAAACTAAACTAGAAAACATAAAAGTTAAACTAATCTAAAACTAAGGATAGTTCCACGGAATGCCTCCGTGGTGCGCCACGTTTATAAGGGTCCTTGGCTAGACCCACCTTATCGGGTGGTTCTGGCTCATCTTCAATTAGGGGGTCGTCATTGCCGACTGGATATTTCATTGATCGTTCAAGATCGACACATCTTTTGAATGCCCCTAATTGAATGGGTAGATTGTCATACTTCCGATTTTGCAAAGCTTCATGGGTATTTACAAAAGGTCGTCCCAACACTAGTGGAGCGTTATCAAGGATGACGAAGTCGGTTGAGATTACCATTTGATTTGTTTGAACCAAGACATCCTCAACTACACCGATTGATTTTATTACTTTCCGATTGGATAGAAAAATGGGTATTTGAAGTGGAGAAAAATCACCAATACTTAATTTTTCGAAAATGTAGTTTGGCATTATATTAACACAAAGATCTTTATCAATTGTGATATTACTAATAAATGAATTTTGAAAAAAACATGGAACCGGTGTAATATTAATTTCAAATGGATCTTCTTTTATTAGCGAAGTTTGATCATTAGTTAACCTAATGCTTACCATTTCGTCAATTTTAGTATTAGTGTTTAACTCTTTTAAAAACTTAGCATGAGTGGGAACTAAACAATGATTTCGAAAGAAGGTGACAAGAGATTAATTTCTTCAAAATTAGACTCTTCTTGAATTTTAACGTTGTCGGACTCACCTTTTTCGTTGTTTAACTCATGTGTCGGTTTTTCACTTATTTGTTCTTCCATTTTTACATTTTCAACTATCTCTTTTTTATTTAATTCTTCTCTTGCGCGGGACTCCTATTCCCTTGCGCGAGATTCTTTTATGCAACGTTCGATAGTTTTAATGTGTTCTATTATCCTATCGGCTATGTCGGTGATAGAGTAAGGATCGGGATCCTCAAAGCCCGAATCCGGTTGTTCGATCCTTTGTTCCTCATAATACTCATAGGAAGTAGATGGTTCACACCATTGTTCTTCATTGTAAGTATATGATGGATAAGGATTGTAACTTTGTTCTTCATAATACTCATACGAGGTGGGTTGTTCACGCCATGGTTCCTCATAATAAGCATATGAAGGTGGAGGCTCATATTGTGGTTCCCCAAAGTATGAGTATGAAGGCTTATACCTTGGTTCTTCAAAATATGAGTATGAGGGAGGAGGTTCATACCTTGGGTCTTCATAGGGTGTGTATGAAGTTGATGGCCCGTACCTGGGCTCCTTATAGTAGGTGTATGAAGTGGATGGTTGAAATAAGTCACAATATTGAACCGAGTGCGGGTCACCACAAATGGTGCAATAGTCTTCCCTATAATCATCCTCCTCATAGGTGTAGTTGTAACCTCCTGAGTATTGATCCATAAGAATCACTCAGCAGATCACAACAGAGTCTCGAGACCAGAAAACAAAAATAAAAACAGAAACAGAGGCTGGACACGGCCCCGTGTTCAGATTCTGTATCTGGGCGTTTGAATTAAAGTTACTGATTTCGTTGAGCACGGGGCATGTTCACTGAGCACGGCCCCGTGTTCAGGCTACTGAAAATGCAAAATCTAACTAAAATGCAGAAAAATGCGCGCGTTTTAAAAAGGTTTTGAAAAACTGATTAGGCCGTCGATTTTAAGCTTTCTTAAAATCCTTGTGTCCCCGGCAGCGGCGCCAAAAACTTGATGTGCGTAAGTGTGTATAGTTTTTAATGTATACTTTAAGCCCTTTTTAACACTTTTAGCCAAGTTTTAAATTTATAAAACACGATATTTACTAACACTAAACACACATATGGGCAAGTGCACCCACCGTGAGCGTAGTATAGTGTTGGTAAGATACCGAGATCGTCCACGGACACTAGAGCTTTTAATACCGGCTTATCCTCAACGTCTAATCAAATCAAAAGTTTAGAAAAAGATTTTTAAACAAGAAAATAAAAACTAACTAAGATGCTGAAAATAAAAATAAAAATAAAAACATATAGACAAGATGAATCACTTGGATCCGACTCGTATTTAGTGTAACCTTTGATTATTTCCGCACTTTTGCAATTTTTAAGAGATTATCTTATTTATTGTAGTAGGCCCCTCTTTTGAAGGTGACGTTACCCTCGACCTAGTAGTTTGAGTCAGCAAGGATACAATCCTAAAGGCTTGGATTATTGAAAGATAATTAATTAAGTTATTAATGCATAATGTGGTAGGCCCCTCTTTTAAAGGTGACGTTACCCTCGGCTAAGTAGTCTGAGTCAGCAGGGATGCAGTCCTAAGTAGCCGGGTTAAAGTTTTAATAGTACTTTACAAATGAGGGGATCAAGGAGTTCGGACCCCCGCCATCCAATACAAGTGGGTATTGAAGGAGGTCCTACTAAAGTTGACCCAGGTCCTTGCAGGATCTATACACTGAACAAGGCAAGACTCTTACCAAACCGTTCCCTTAACCCCCGACCAGGTAGCCAACATATCTCCATATAGACCGTGGAGATATGAATGGTGAAAATCTTTTATTTTATATAGACAGTAAAATAATGACATGACACCACGGACAAACGATAAGGAAGACTCACCTTCAACATAAGAAACTAGTTATTAAAGTCATTAATACATAACAAAATAAAAAGTGCGAAAAGATTAAAAATAAAAAGTGCGAAAAGATTAAAAATAAAAAGTATTACACTAAACACTTGTCTTCACCAAGTGATGTAAGAGACTTAGGCAAACATGACCTTTGATTGTCAAGAACTCTTACGATCAATTTTGGATCTCGAGACTACTCACACACTCTATGATGGATGATGGTGGTGGATGTGGATTGTGATGGTGGTGGTGGATGGGTGAAGTGTGAGAGAGGTGGTTTGCCAAGGGATGGTTTGCAAATGAGCCAAGCACCCCTATTTATAGCCTGCACAGAAGCCCGGACACGGCCCCGTGTCCATTGGGCACGGCCCGTGTCCACCCATCTTCTCTTTCTTCATTAAATGCAGTTTGTCTGCATTAGTTGACCACGCCCCCGTGTCCGCTGGGCACGACCCCGTGTGCAGAAGCGTATCTGTACTATCAAGATTTTCCTAGATTCTACGAATCTTAGAGTTGACCCCGACCCCATGTCTGCTGGACACGCCCCCGTGGTGGGTGATAGAAGCTTCTACAACTTTGTCTTTTCTGTAGACACTTGGGCACGCCCCCGTGCTCAGTGAGCACGGGGCGTGTTCAGCCTTTTGTTCTCTTGTTTTTGCTTGGGCAGATGCTGTCGAGGGGTCGGGCATGCCACGTTTATTCCTTTTCTTGTATTATTGCTGGATTTGGCTGCATTTTTGCTTCTTTTGTTCATTTAAGCTCATTTAACCCTGAAAATACAAAAGGAAGACAAAAGCACACTTTTTCCAACATTAGTACTAAAAAAGGGTTAGTTTTATGCCTCATTTGATGTAATTTATATGTTGCATTTTGCACACATCAACTGGAATATCTTTTAGTTCTTTTCCTTTAGTGTTAATGATTATGGAAATCAAATACACTAATGACCCTTTTCTAGCATAACTTGCTGTTTTCATCACAGAGATGAATTTTGTGAATCTAGAGGGCTTATCTCCTTTAATTGTGATCTTTTCACCCCTTGGTGAATTTACTTGGATTGACTTTTGATCACATAAAATACTGGTTTTATTGGCTATTAACCAATCCATTCCTGATACAACATCAAATCTTGCCAGATTCATTGGGTAAAGGTTTGCAATAAATTTTTGATTTAAAAATTCTATTCTTGCTTCCTGCAAGATTTCAGAAATCTTAATGGTTTCCCCATTTGCTGTCTCTACTAGACATTCTTTTGGGAGTTTAGTTAATGGTTGATTGAGAAGTTTTCAAAATGAAGTATTAATAAAACTTTGGTTTGCACTAGAGTCAAATAATACTTTAGCAAAAACATCATTAACTAAAAACGTACCGGCTATCACATCCGGGATCATCTTTGCTTCGTCTGCAGTCAGAACAAATGCTCTAGCATTTTTAGTAGTTTTGTTGTTCGGGGCTGGAGCTAGTTTCGGATAGTTCGGCTTGATGTGACCTTTTTCTCCACAGTTGAAGCACATTCCATTATTAGGTTTCTTCCTGCAATCTTCTTCCTTGTGTTCTGGTATCTTACAGAAGTTGCAGTAAGTGGAGCGTTTTCCTGAATGCATCTTCTTGCAAGTCTTGCATTAAGGTGCAGAGGTAGAACCTACATTTTTCCCACGTTTGGAATTTCCATAACGAAATTCTTGGGTAAGCTTTTGAGCTAGGTTTCTCCTCTGGTCTTCTTCTCGTGTATGTACTAATTCATCAGTCAAGGTATTTGCTAGTTCCACGGCTTCTTCTATAGTTTGAGGTCTAGCTGCCTTGACTACATGCCTTATCTCACTAGTTAATCCCCAGATGTAGCGGGAGATTAATACTGGTTCAGGTGATGCAAGGGTTGGCACTATTCTAGCATATTCAAAGAATAAAGTAGTGTACCCCTTACTATCCACTCTAGTCATCCTAAGGTTTAAGAACTTATTTGCTATCTATTCTTTTTCATTGGGAGGGCATAATTTTCTTTCCACCATATTCTTAAATTCCTCCCATTCCATATTGTAAATCCTGTCACTTCCCCTAGAGTGGAGGATAGTGTTCCACCATTCTAAGGCTGAGTTCTTAAACAGATTGGAGGTAAACATTATCTTATCTTCTTCGGCGCACTTGCTTATTTTTAAGACTGCCTCAGTCTTTTCTATCCAGCGTAGAGCTGCAATAGCCTCTTCATTGCCCGAGAATTCTATTGGTTTACAAGACCAGAATTCCTTATAAGAACAACCATAAGACATGGTTCTTCTTTTGGGAATGAGCACTTGAAGTATGGGTCCATTGTGCACGCTGTGACTAGGTTCTGTATGGGTTCGTTTACTTCCATTACCACTTTTAACATTATTTTCCGCATCCCAAACATTTTGGATAATAGCTGGCATAGCATCTCTAATTCCTTGGGTTACAAGGTATCGAATTTCACTATTATTCATTTGATTTTCTTTATTCTGGTTTTCTGGATTTGCTGCGTCGGCCATCTGGATTTTAAACAATTACCAAGTATTAATATCACAGGACAATATCCAATACAAACAATCACACGGCAAGCATGTTGATCAAAATCGTCGAGCATTGCGACTTACTCTATTTTATAGTATGCATCAATAATTATTACAATACAACTGGAATAAAAATACAATACTAGTATGCATCACTAACCACGAGGTGGTCTATACTACAACATATATATTATCATATATTATTTTTTTTCATTTTTTTTCAAGCATACACACATATTATATATATATATATATATATATATATATATTATTAATGATAGGGGTTCATCCAAAAATCCATATTACGCTCGTCATATTTCTAGATGAGTCGTTCCCCTATTTGCCTCATTCTTTCGCTCTCTTCTAAAATCTCCTCACCAAAGGTTCGGAGTTCTTGCACATTTTATGTTCTCATTGGGGGTGCAGGTGCTGATGTGGGATTTGGGTACTATGGCATTGGTTCTTCCCGAGGATATGGATTCTCTAGGATTTCCCTAATGTATTCATCATTATCATAATAGGGATCTAGAGGGTCCAGACCTGGGTAAGCTGCTAGGTTTGGCATGGGTTCTTCTGATATTGGGTAGCGTTGCTGATAATCCCTATGGTCGTCAAACCACAGGTCGTAGTCTGGGTCTAAGGGATTGGGTGATGGTACTCTAGGTATCTCAGTCGGGTCAAAAGCTGGTGCTGGAATTTGGTTTTCCAAGTTAACTTCAATCTCCATTGGTTGTGTGGGAAACAAGGGTAATGGTTGGGGTGCTATGAGTTGCTCTAAATTAGGGTCTGCAGCTGTAGTTGCTAGAATATGAAAGTTTGCTAGACTCCTATTGAGCATATCTTGGGTGTGAGCATCTGTCTCTCTCTTAGCGGCTGCTAAAACTCGCTGTTGTTGTAACTTTTTCATCCTCTTCCTACGTTCATGCGCACCTTTGCTGAACCATCCTCTCTTTTTAGGAGGGAATGGCTCTTCAGATTGAGCCTTGAACACGAATATCCCATCTTCATTGTCAGCAGAATACCCTGAGAGGGTAGGCTGTGAAGAGCTACCTTCGCTCCTAGGTGAGCTGGACAACTGACGGTAGGCGTCGGAAGGTCCTTGGTCGCTCATACTGTAAACTAACAAATAGTCAAATAACATACAACAATAAAACACAGATATGCACGTATTTTCGTTATTAATTTCCTAACAATTTGAATAATATCTTGGTCTCAGCAGAACACTTCTGTAGCTGAATTAGTGGCTTAGCTCTGATACCACCTTTTGTCGCAACCCCCGTCCCCTAACAACCTGGGAATCGGCGGCCGCGGCCAGTTTCAGTGGTACCGTTGTTTCATCATTTTGGCAGCGGAAATTTCATCACGGCCGTAGTTAGGAAATATTTTATCAGAGTAAAATACCACGGTTTATAATGTTAAACACATGGGAAATTTCCAAGTTTAAAGTACACACATTTTCGTAGGGATAAACCCTATTTTATTTAAATAAAAACATCTCTTTATTTAGGTAGCTTTTATTGCCACTTTTCCAAGCCTTCAGTGTTGTCCAGCTGGCTTCTATTTGGCTTTCACATTTTGTTACCTGAAATGCGTTTAAAAAACATTTTGTCAGTGGGAAATACTAGTGAGTGAATCCCAGTTTAGTCAAAACAGGTTTTATCAGTCTACAGCATTGAGGGCGGTCGCACAATTACATTTGTTTCCATCTACCTTAATTACCACCCACGGTACTGTCAACCCGACTTGTGGTCATGTTACTACTCACAATGTAGTAACAAATTTTGTATACAAAACCCCAACATACCGACGATAATTGTAGAATACAAATACTTAATCACTATTTAATATAGGTAAAACATTTGAGGTTTTGTAAAAACAGTTTGCAAAAAGGAGATTACTCACATTGTTGTCTTAGGGTTTTCCTTAAGGATTTCCTGGTGATTATCTATTAATTACACAAATGCACACGCGTTTGTATGATAACCTAATATTTACATTAGTAATACCCTCCCCGAGACGACATTTCAACGACTACGTCAGGCAGAACCACAACAGCCGTTACGGAACCCTGGATCAATCGGGCAGCGTATCTAATACGTAACCGGGGGTTATAATACTTACAACGAGGCAGAACTTCGTTATTTAGGGGTATAATGTGTAACACATCGAAAACGGGTTTGGTAATCAAACCCCGTTAATACTAAAAGACGGGTAAAGTACCGTTAGTGGTAAAAGTAACCCGGAAAATATTAGGATTTAAATAAATAATCCTAATATTAATTAAAAAAAAACGGATAAGAACTTTCAAGAGATGAAATGGATAAAAGGCTCGAGTTAACGGAACTTAAAATAAACGGGTTAGAACTCCCGGGACTCACTAACTTAATTAGGGGTAATTAACGTAGTTAATTATTTGTTTAAAAACAATAAAGAAGCATGGACTAGTAAGTCTTTTATAAACCATGGATAATTGAGGGACCTAAGTTGTAAAGGGGGAAACTTGAAAGATTAAAAAAAATAAACTCCACCAAACACACACTTAGGTGTGTTTGGTCGATCAAAAAAACGCAGGGAGCAAGTAGGAGCTCCTCACAAACCCTAGCTCTTACAAATATCTCAAATTGAAGGTCCAAATCAAGTCTAAATCAAAATCCGAGTACGAATTAGTGATCTCCACTGAAAAAGGAATCACGAGGTATGTAAATTTCATGAGAAAATCTCTACTTGAATATCTGAGCAAACCTAGAGAATTCAAAATTGATGGTTGCATGTTTGTTATTTTGATGAAATAGGAATGATATAATGTCTAGTTAATCACATGTTGAAATCATGCTTATTTCTTGTGAATTCACAATCACCATTGAAGGTGATAAGTGGGTGTTGTAGGAACATGTTAAACACTAGAATTTTAATTGTTGTTCTAGTGTAATTTGAGTTCTAGGAAGTAAATTCAGATTTTGTTAATGTGAAAATTGATGTAAACATGCTTAGTTGATGTTAACCATGGCTAAATGACAAGTATTGAGCTTGATAATAAATTGTGAGAAATTATGCCCGCAAGGTGTTTGTTAAAATGCCTAAGTGAATGTTTATATGTTGAAATTACGAATGAAACGCGTAATTGCCTTGTTTGACTAATTACGTGAAATAAGGGTTAAAACAGGTTCTAATCATAATGTTGATTTAACTTAATTATGCCTATTGTATGATTTAAGATAGTTGACCTATAAAAGTCAAACTAACCAATGATAAAGTCGAATAGTGGTTTCGACACAGAAAATACGTAAGGTGAAATAGTCGTGAATTGAAATGACTAATCTAACCACCTTGTGAATAATGATAGTTTGTCGCCTAACGAACTAGGTGGAGGCTTGGGAAAGAAGCGGTCAAACGAATAAAGCACGAGAAGAAAGCGTATTCGGATGCGAGGTAAGTTAAACTTACACCCCCTTTTTAATTACTATACACTTACTAGCGAAAATTGATCGTGAATAATGTTAAGTAATTGAAATATGATGATCCGGCATGATACAATGCAAGTCGGGATGAATAAGAAGGTAGGAAATCACGAATTATGGTAAAAGGGGTAAAAAAGGTAAATTAGTCATGTAATGACGAACAAATAAAAATGGTTTTGAGTAAAACGAGTTTAAGGGAAAACCGGGATAGGTTTAAAGGGATGGAATGGTAACTAAATACCATCTCATACGGATAAATGGTCAATTAGGCTAAATGGGTCAAATGGTGTTGTTAACACCATTTGACAACTTCATTTGACAATTGCTTGTTGAGTGTTGTAATCACAGGAAACAACATAAACGTGCGTTGCTTTAACTAGAAAGATTTAAAGCAAAAAGTTATGTAAACGGGTCAATACCTTGACCTGATCCAGGTACGCATAGTTAAGTTGCTAGATAAACATGCAAATATGGGTCAAATAATTAGCGAGAGTCCTTCGTCGTAAACGAGGGACTAAAAATGACCAAAACGCCGATGATTTGTAAATCGGGCAAATTTCCCTTAGAGGTCGTTTAGATACTAGTATTATGATTATGAAACTCTTAGATATATGTACGAGTTGTAAGTATAAACCTTGAGAGTCAAATGCCTAAGAACGGGTAAATTACGTAGAATGACTATCCAAAGGGTAAAATTTAGAATAACGGTCCGTTATGTTAAATCCACTACAAAATAGTTGTTGTGGAATATAAGAGGCTATTTAAAAAATGGAAATACGAAGTGTACAAAGAGAAATGCGAGTTTGATGCTTAAATGCATGAAAACTTCTAAACGGGTCAAAATAAAGTAGGTGGTAAAATGTTGGCTTAAGTGTAATAAAGAAAAACGTAAACCGGGTAACGGGAGCGTAAACTATATGAATAATGGATTCGGGTAATGGATGATAGCTTAGACATGTTAAGAAACGAACCCCAAGCAATTAAAATGTGTTTGGATAGGTTTGGATGCAAATTTGATGAAAAATAAACGTGCAGAGTTGACACGGGCGGGTGAACTTTTGACACGGCCGGGTGAAGGGGCTGTGAAAAATATATGTTAAGCTGACACGACTGGGTGATCTTTTGACACGGCCGGGTGAAGGGGCTGAAAACAAAATATATAATTTCTTGTATTTAATTATTTTGTTCAAATGCCTTGATTTCTAATCCCATATAACTTGTTTAAACTTGTTATTTAACTATCAAAACTAACTTTTAAGTTGGTTTTGATCATAGGTGATTGCCAAGAGTGCCCGGATGAAGATCAAGCTCGAAGAAGAACCGAACACGATAAAGTTAAAAGCTTCCGCGCGGCGTTTCGTCGTATCTTTTAAACGACGAATTCAATTACATTAAGTTTTTTTTATTGTAAAAGTTTTAGTAAACTCGTATTGACATACTTACGTGTAATCGTATAAACATGCATTTTTACGAAACTTATATATAATATTGTATTTAACAAGCGAGGGTGTTACAAGTTGGTAATCAGAGCTCAAGGTTAAAAGAATAAAGTGTTCGGTTCGAGGCTTGATCGCAAATCCGGTAAGTACATGTATATAGTAATGATTTAGTATGATTAAAGTGTTGAGAACAACACATAGGGTTATCGTGTAATACACGTTACATCAATCAAATTGATAAAGGATAGATATAGTCAATGAAATTACGTGTGTTGACACGTATAGTGGAAAATCCTTGTATTATAATACGGGCGATTATTGATGACAACATTACTAACTTTTATGAATGTTTTAATTGAAGGACACTCGCATCTGAAGACGACGAGAGTTGGACGAATTACGGATATGACGGTGAAACGGTCCGATGTATGACAAGCAAAGCATACTCATCAAGGATCTAAATCGTGTAGTGATCGCGAACAAGGTTAACGGCAAAAGAAGCCCATTAGGGCAAGCATTACCAGGTGCACATTTTAAATTTAATTGCACAAATAGAAATATGCGACAAACATGTAGAGAATGATTGTTGCTCATGTAAATTGAAAACTTGGAAAAACCCGAATAGAAAACCTATTCGGGATATTGTTTCCAAGAGAAACAAATAGAGGCATTACTTACACAGGGTGTGATGTGAAAACTATAAAAAGGTCATGCGTGTCATGTGTTAATCGCTTACTCTGGCCAAGTAAGTAGTGGCATATGATACCATGAACTTCTTATAGCGAACACATTTACATCCGATGTAGTAAGGACGGGGTGAATGGGACAAAATAAAAAAAAATACCCAAATGAAACAAATGAACAAGATAGTTGATAATAATGTAAACGCACAGCCGGGTGACGGAAGCGTATTACATTAGGATAATGAGCCCGAGAGAAGGGACAAGGATTAATGTAAATGATGATATAAATGAATGATCAAAAGAAAATTCACGAAAATAAGTCATCTTGGACGAAAGGGTCATGGTGAACAAAATGGGCAAGTAAAACCAAAGTATAGATGATCCGCCGGGTCATAAAAACAAAGGTGTTGCCCACACGAAAAAAAAAAGATAATCAATGTTGTTAACTTTAGTCGTAGTAAAGCAAGGACAACGATGATAATCGTCACTCATAATTAATAAGGCCGCCAATGGTGGTCACGTAAAGAATAAAAGACATGGTCGAATAAAAGCGACGGATTTCGCTAAGATGACCAAGTAAATCGAAACGAAGTCTCAATGCATACCGGAAGGGGTGCAATGATAACGATTTCGGTAAAACACCCGGTTGATGGGTAAGGAATTAAACGCACGCGTTGACTAAGAAACAGGAACGCGTATGGAAAGTCAAAAAGACTCGGATTTTAGGTCATGACTAAAGGACGATAAGGTACTGCAAATAGAAATTTTGATAAATTACGTTCAACTAATTCAAAGCTGAACGGGTCGAACAAAGACTGAAGTTTGACATTTATAAGTGATGAATTTTTCACACGAACAAGTCAAACAAATTTAATAAAGGATGACACTTGCTAAAGTAAGTAAGCGCGAATCGAATAAATAAAAGTGCGAAATATTAATAAACCTATGTAAAGGAGTTATAGGCGTTAAAAACATTAAAATAAAAGAACCCGGGTAATGAGACGTAAAGAAGTATAGGTAAGAACCGGGTAACGGTAAGTGTAGGGCAAATCGACGTGTAATTGACGTTAGAAGTCACGAAGTCGGAAAGATAATTTGAAAGAAAACAATGTAGCCTTAGACTACGGTCAAGGTTAAACGAAATCCAAAAAGTAAAAGTGAATAATTCTAACCATAAAAAGGGGTGCCTTAACGCCATATGCGTATATAAACGTATACACATTTGAATAAAGACTTGAATAAAAGATGATCTACGGGATCATCATAACCTACGGGATATTAATTAGTGTAAAGGTCTACGAGGCCAAAATGACCCACGGGTCATAAATTGAAGCAAAGGGATCATAAGGGCCTCGCCTTAAAGAGGTGAAAGCTTAAGGAAATAGCCTACGAGGTTAAGTGAAGGAACCTACGGGTCAATAGTGTAAGGTGAGGGAACTTGTTGCGATTCCCTGCATAAAACTAAGACTGTAAAAGAATAAATTATGGACTGTCAATATCCATAATTCTGACAAAAGTCAAAGAGAAGATCCTAAAACTAATACGTTGGTTTTAGTAAGAAATAACGTTTTTACAAATATAAATTTTGATAGGAATTTAAATAGTAAGCATGAAGGATACAAGTCTTGACGCTAATAGGCGCAAGACGATATATTCGAAAAAGTGATGTTTTCGAAAATGAAAAGTTGATATGAATTAAACATGATGTGACACGATCACGGTCAAGAAATGCAATGTGAGGTAGAATCACATTATAACCAAGCGAGCGGTAAAAGTAACTGGACTAATAAGTCTAGTTAGTGAGACCGGTTAAGGTCAGCAATTCAAAAAAAGAAATTTGGTTTGCTTGTAAGCGGTAGATTCGGTATATCTGAACCGAATAAATGAATTTGAAAAAAAAATGTTGCTAAAAGTGAAAGATTTCACTAAAGACCTTTAAACGGGTCAAAGTAACGGATTCATAAAGAATTCGATAGTATATGAAAGCGATGGATATCGCTAAGTTAACTAAACTAGTGGAAATAACAAGACTACATTATTTCAAGTTGCACTATGTCGTATGAGATACGTACACAATTAGTGACCAAAAAAAAAAGATGTTACCATACTTATCTGGTAATACTAACAATTGGATAAAAGTATAAGTATTGTTGAAAAGATTTCTCGGATCAAATACATTGAGTTTAAACTCAATGAATTATGTAAGAAAAGGTTTCGAGGACGAAATCACTCTAAGGGGGGTAGACTTGTAACACCCCGAAAACGGGTTTGGTAATCAAACCCCGTTAATACTAAAAGACGGGTAAAGTACCGTTTGTGGTAAAAGTAACCCGGAAAATAATAGGATTTAAATAAATAATCCTAATATTAATTAAAAAAAACGGATAAGAACTTTCAAGAGATGAAATGGATAAAAGGCTCGGGTTAACAGAATTTAAAATAAACGGGTTAGAACTCCCGGGACTCACTAAGTTAACTAGGGGTAATTAACCTAGTTAATTATTTGTTTAAAAACAATAAAGAAGCATGGACTAGTAAGTCTTTTATAAACCATGGATAATTGAGGGACCTAAGTTGTAAAGGGGGAAACTTGAAAGATTAAAAAAAATAAACTCCACCAAACACACACTTAGGTGTGTTTGGTCGATCAAAAAAACGCAGGGAGCAAGCAGGAGCTCCTCACAAACCCTAGCTCTCACAAATATCTCAAATTGAAGGTCCAAATCAAGTCTAAATCAAAATCCGAGTACGAATTAGTGATCTCCACTGAAAAAGGAATCACGAGGTATGTAAATTTCATGAGAAAATCTCTACTTGAATTTCTGAGCAAACCTAGAGAATTCGAAATTGATGGTTGCATGTTTGTTATTTTGATGAAATAGGAATGATATAATGTCTAGTTAATCACATGTTGAAATCATGCTTATTTCTTGTGAATTCACAATCACCATTGAAGGTGATAAGTGGGTGTTGTAGGAACATGTTAAACACTAGAATTTTAATTGTTGTTCTAGTGTAATTTGAGTTCTAGGAAGTAAATTCAGATTTTGTTAATGTGAAAATTGATGTAAACATGCTTAGTTGATGTTAACCATGGCTAAATGACAAGTATTGAGCTTGATAATAAATTGTGAGAAATTATGCCCGCAAGGTGTTTGTTAAAATGCCTAAGTGAATGTTTATATGTTGAAATTACGAATGAAACGCGTAATTGCCTTGTTTGACTAATTACGTGAAATAAGGGTTAAAACGGGTTCTAATCATAATGTTGATTTAACTTAATTATGCCTATTGTATGATTTAAGATAGTTGACCTATAAAAGTCAAACTAACCAATGATAAAGTCGAATAGTGGTTTCGACATAGAAAATACGTAAGGTGGAATAGTGTTGAATTGAAATGACTAATCTAACCACCTTGTGAATAATGATAGTTTGTCGCCTAACGAGCAAGGTGGAGGCTTGGGAAAGAAGCGGTCAAACGAATAAAGCACGAGAAGAAAGCGTATTCGGATGCGAGGTAAGTTAAACTTACACCCCCTTTTTAATTACTATACACTTACTAGCGAAAATTGATCGTGAATAATGTTAAGTAATTGAAATACGATGATCCGGCATGATACAATGCAAGTCGGGATGAATAAGACGGTAGGAAATCACGAATTATGGTAAAAGGGGTAAAAAAAGGTAAATTAGTCATGTAATGACGAACAAATAAAAATGGTTTTGAGTAAAACGAGTTTAAGGGAAAACCGGGATAGGTTTAAAGGGATGGAATGGTAACTAAATACCATCTCATACGGATAAATGGTCAATTAGGCTAAATGGGTCAAATGGTGTTGTTAACACCATTTGACAACTTCATTTGACAATTGCTTGTTGAGTGTTGTAATCACAGGAAACAACATAAACGTGCGTTGCTTTAACTAGAAAGATTTAAAGCAAAAAGTTATGTAAACGGGTCAATACCTTGACCCGAGCCAGGTACGCATAGTTAAGTTGCTAGATAAACATGCAAATATGGGTCAAATAATTAGCGAGAGTCCTTCGTCGTAAACGAGGGACTAAAAATGACCAAAACGCCCATGATTTGTAAATCGGGCAAATAACCCTTAGAGGTCGTTTAGATACTAGTATTATGATTATGAAACTCTTAGATATATGTAAGAGTTGTAAGTATAAACCTTGAGAGTCAAATGCCTAAGAACGGGTAAATTACGTAGAATGACTATCCAAAGTGTAAAATTTAGAATAACGGTCCGTTATGTTAAATCCACTACAAAATAGTTGTTGTGGAATATAAGAGGCTATTTAAAAAATGGAAATACGAAGTGTACAAAGAGAAATGCGAGTTTGATGCTTAAATGCATGAAAACTTCTAAACGGATCAAAATAAAGTAGGTGGTAAAATGTTGGCTTAAGTGTAATAAAGAAAAACGTAAACCGGGTAACGGGAGCGTAAACTATATGAATAATGGATTCGGGTAATGGATGATAGCTTAGACATGTTAAGAAACGAACCCCAAGCAATTAAAATGTGTTTGGATAGGTTTGGATGCAAATTTGATGAAAAATAAACGTGCAGAGTTGACACGGGCGGGTGAACTTTTGACACGGCCGGGTGAAGGGGCTGTGAAAAAGATATGTTAAGCTGACACGGCCGGGTGATCTTTTGACACGGCCGGGTGAAGGGGCTGAAAACAAAATATATAATTTATTGTATTTAATTATTTTGTTTAAATGCCTTGATTTCTAATCCCATATAACTTGTTTAAACTTGTTATTTAACTATCAAAACTGACTTTTAAGTTGGTTTTGATCATAGGTGATTGCCAAGAGTGCCCGGATGAAGATCAAGCTCGAAGAAGAACCGAACACGATAAAGTTAAAAGCTTCCGCGCGGCGTTTCGTCGTATCTTTTAAACGACGAATTCAATTACATTAAGTTTTTTTTATTGTAAAAGTTTTAGTAAACTCGTATTGACATACTTACGTGTAATCGTATAAACATGCATTTTTACGAAACTTATATATAATATTGTATTTAACAAGCGAGGGTGTTACATAATGCCTGAAAATTATGTTTACTATGCAGAAATTCGAGAGAGAAAGAAAAGACTGAACGATTTGGACTGAAGACCTCTCGACTCAATTTATAGAGCTGAAACAGGGGGCCCTCTTGCCCCGCTAGACCACACAGGGGTCCTTCGCGCCCCGCGAGGCCAGCTAGGGTTGGCCCTAGATGTGCTGATTCGGCCACTAGGCTTGACACGAGGCTGCCACGTGGCGGCCTGGGGGCTCGCCCTGACTACGAGCTGTCGCGGCCCGCGTAGATCACCACCAACTCATTCGCGGCCCGCGAGCGAGGACTGGATCTTGTTTTTAATTTATTTTTAATGATATATGGTATTTAGGGTCCGGTTTTCACATACGGGGTGCATTTTAAGACATATAGGGACATTTTAAATATATTAGGGTGTCGAAAATTATTTTGGAGGGTTGTTATACTATCATCACCAGGTGCCTTAGAAAATAATGGGGAGGGCAGGAATTGAACTTAGGTCCCTTAGAACACCAAGTTTCTCTCTTACCATTCCACCACCACCTTATTGGCATGTGCGTGAGTTTTTATTGGTAGTATTTTTCATAGTATATAGCGAAGGTATATTTATTGAAATGAACATAATTTCTTTTGTCTAAGTAGAAAAAGAGTTTGTTCTCATCATAAAGAAGCCAACATGCTCACCTGTGACTGACTGAATAACTTTTTTTAACGTCATAAATTAAACCAAAATCCTAAGGATTTTACAACCTATGATTTGAAAATTTAGGGAGTTAATATTCACATATCTCTTGTAACAACCCGCTTTTTCAAAAGCCAAAGTCAAAGTCAAGATTGAAGTCAAAGGAAGAAAAGATTGCTAATTGCGATCTGTCACTCCTTGCTTAACTATTGTTTGACTTCTTTGACTTGTAATCGAATTCTATTGTTTAATTGTTTTAGTTGTATTATGTGGAGTATCTATTAATAATCGCATATTAATCGCTAATTTCGCTATTTAGTCGCATGCTTATCGCTAATCGCTATCGCAATCACATCTCGAATTATGTGTTCTGGATATCGTTTTACGTGTGTGTGCTATTTATGTGTTACTTGTGCATGTTATGTTTATGTTGAGGTGTTAATCGCAATCGCAATCACAATTCCATCGCATCGCAATGTAATCGCAAATGCTAAACGCAAGTATTTATAGTGATTGTATGTTAGATATAATAGTTAGGTTATTTGTGTAACTAATGGGTAATACTATCGCATCGCTCACTCGAATCGCATCGCAACGCTCAATACGCGAATCAAAATGACAAACTCAACGCGCCGGACACCTGGATCGAGTGGCCAACCGATCGAGTGGCTATCCGATCGGATTGCCATCCGATCGGATTAACGTCCGATCGAGTTGCCATCCGATCGGACTACCAACCAATCAGTGACCAATCCAACACCTTGACACTTTCCATTTTGGGAAACCCTATAAATACCCCCCTGTCACATCATCTGTGATGTGACAGCTCCTCACTCGACCAGCCGCACTCAAGCTCACTTTTCTCTCGATTTCTCGCGATTCTTGTAAGTTCTCAACCTAAACCTTGTACTTCTATAATCTACACACACTTCTTCATCATTTTCACCTTTGAAACTTAACTTTTAACCGTGAAATCACCGGAATTGAGGTGTTCTAGGGTGATGTCATCATGGAGTTCTTATGAACTTCAAAGTTTGGCTTCATTCCACCAAGAACAACTTAGATCTGAAGGATTTCCACAAGATTAAACAATGTTCTCGCATAGATCTACACATATTCATGGTTAATAGGATTGAAAGAAGGTTTTCCAACTTTTTTTCAACTCTTTTACACTCAATGCACTAAAAACCGATAGAATCGAAGCTCGTTTTCTACTCTTTCTTAGTGATGTGTTAGTTCAAGGTCTGAATTCTATCCACGGGACAACTGATTCCGGGTTAAGGACGAACAACCGTGTCGAACAGTGAACTGGTCAGACTAGGGTGGTTCCTGTTCGATCGGATCCCTTGGGTCAAGATGGGGTTTCTGTTGTTTAAGTACGTTATCATAACGTCTTGATCAAAGCTCCAAAACTTTCAAAAAAATCAAGTGCCAAGACGATCAGGTCGTTGCGATGGATTGCCGTCCGATCGGATTGCCATCCGATCAGACAGCCATCCGATCGGCTTGCACTTGGTTCCACACTTAAACTTTCATTTTCAACTTTCAAGGACTCTGAACGCCGAACGGATTACCATCCGATCGGATAGCCATCTGATCGAACGACCATCCGACCATGTGACATTTAGAACTTCGACACTAAATCATTTTCAATTTTAAAAGATCATCAGTAACTAACGGATTGCCACCCGATCGGATTGCCATCTGATCGAGTGACAATCCTGCTGTGAACTTGTTCTCACTAAGTGTCCTACCAAGCGGATCGCTACCTGATCGAACGACCGACCTGAAGGATAGAGATACTTCCCTATTTTCAAAATGCTACAACGAAAACTTCAAAGCCATTATACACAAACACATCCTTACCAAAGGAATGTCAATCCAATCGAATGGCCATCCAATCGGATGACCATCCGAATGGATTAACATCCGATCGACTGGCCATCCGATCGGATTACCAATCGACACTTGGTTACTTTTCACCGTTTTACGCACCGCTCTTCGCTTATGATATCGTTAACTATTCAGGCTAATCACTCTAGCGCTCCCTTCAATCCATTATCATCGCAGTGAGTATACTCGATCCCTTTTTGCTTTACGCACTTTTGGGTGTTACATACGTTACTTATTCTATATCACATCGATCACACAACGCAAACACTATTTATACGCTGACCGTTAATGCATGATATACGTGACTCGATGAATGCCTGTTTGTTATGTTTACACATTGATTACTGTCTACCTGCCTTAGCAACGATAGTACTATAGTTTGGACTCAGCACCTGTTCACTCAGGGGTTGTTAAGGACAATACTTCACGTGTTCGCAGTGGTGAACATGTGATGCGCACTCGCTACTCGCAGTCAAATCGCAGTCATTGGTATTGATAGGATATTGGTCGATAACTTACATGCTTCACATTATACGTTGTACATGCTGGTTATGCGTAAACGCTTTCGAACTCTAGTATCTATTATCAAACTTATATGCTCACCTTTACACTATGTGTATTGAATTTATTTTAACGTATGTGAGAGGTGCTTGAGATGATAGGAATTGTTGTGCTATGGTGAATCAAGCTAGGGGTCTAGTTATGTCACACTTAAATCTGAGTCGTCGGAACAGTATTGGTTTTTGAGACAATTATTTGTAATAACTGTTTTTATTTGGATATGTTGTGGTATGGGACATGATGTTTAATTATCTGGTAATGAATAGTTGTTATGGATACTCATGGACAATCTGTTTCGCTCAGTGCCATGCCCCGATGTTTCCGCCATCGGTTGGGGTGTGACAGATTGGTATCAGAGCCATAACTATAGGGAATTAGGCAAGACTCGACCTAGTCCGGGTCTATGTCTTAGAAATGACCTAGTCTATAGTCTAAGTACCAACAGATCGACTTGTGCATGCCCAGTAGGGGTTTGTACTAGCTTACTCGCTATTTCTCGCTCGAACTCGCTGTACACTACACACTTGCGCGAACAGCGCATACTACGGATCCGCGCATGATCGGCCATTCCTAAGGCTGATTAGACACACAAACGAATGATCTGGTTAAGATTAGGTGTGAAAACCGCAAACTCTTGACCAGACTACTCGTTCGAATTTCTATTTCTACTATAAACGAGAGAAATTGCGTTGAAATAGGAGTGAAATCCATACTTCGACGCATATCTCCTTATCTATCTCATGATTTCATCACACAAACAAGGATGTAGTTGCTAAGTTGGGGGTGAAACCCGAATCTTGATGACTTATTCCGCCCTTTATTATAGTTTTGCAAAAACTCTCACCAAATTCTCGACGGACTCCAACGACCTGGGTCACACTATAACTGGAAGGATGCGTGCCGATCGCTCAGGTTGAAGCAGGAGCATAGTCCAGAAAGCCAAAGTGTGTGCCTGAGATCCTTGTGAATAGTCGAATCACTTTGGATAGTCAAAGTCTATCTAGCCAAGACAATCTATCTTCGATATTATGTGTTTTGATTCTGGAACCCGTAGCCGCCAACTCTGTGATTTATCGATTTTATATGATTACGTGTTTTGATTTTTCTGATTTACTCACTTTTCGCTGTTCGCTTTGATCGACACGCACAACTTGCACTGCACATCTATCCCAAAACGCAAACAAATCGCTGGTTATTATTCGCAATCGCTGCTCGATACTGGCAATCGCTATACGTGCTGTGAAGGATAGGTGAATACGTGCAAAATATAGTATGGTTTCTGTATCCTGACTGCCTTACGTGCTTCTGTGCCTTACATGCTTACGTGCTTCTGTGCCTTACGTGCTTATGTGGTTCTGTGTTTATATGATGCGTGCTTCGATGTGTTCCTAAGCTTTATGGTAAATCACTAGACTATACTAGGAGTAATCGAAGTTTGAATCCTATGGCGCTGTCTGTTGCAGACAATGTCATCATTCGGGTCATTCCATTCCCGTTCAGCTCGCCGCAATCATGATGACAAACGCGTCGGTGCCCTCGTTGCTAAGCAAATTGCGAAGGTTATCCCCCAGATTGATAGCGAGTTGAATGAAAACGCTAGCAAGTCTTATGAAGAGTCCGGGACTGATGCTCCCAAGGCTGCTTTTAGTTTCAAGCAGTTCAAAGCCTGCGGCCCAAAAGAGTTTACCGGTGAAGATGGGCCTACGGCCATGTTCCAATGGTTTGATTCTATCGAAGTCACCCTGCTCCAGAGTGGCTGTCCTGATAATCTCCGTACTCTTAACGCCACTGGCGTCTTCCAATCCTGAGCTCTAGATTGGTGGACGGCAGAGAGAAACAAGCGCGGAAATGATGCAGCTTACGGGCTAACGTGGAATGAGTTGAAGGACGTCATGATGCAAGAGTTCTGCCCTCCCCACGAGCGCCAGAAGCTGGAGGACGAGTTCTGGCATATCAAGCAGAAAGATGGTGATAACGCTGGTTTAACTGCTCGCTTCAAGCAGTTGAGTATTATCTGTCCAGGCCAAGTGACTACGCCCGAAATCACCATCAAGAAGTATATTCGTGCTCTTCCGGATTGCGTGGCTGATTTTGTTCATGCTGCAAAGAAGACGACAATTGAGGAAACCTTTTTACTCGCTGCTGAGATCAATGACAAGCGAGTCAAGTCTGGTTACTAGGATAAAGCTTCCAAGAATCTGCATCAAGCTACCGCTGTTCCAACCGCTGAAACCGCCACCGCTTCCCAGTCATCCAAGCTCTCACGCCGTAAAAGGAAGAACAACAGCAGTTCCAGCAACAAGAACTGTGCAATCATTGCTGTCCCGCTCCAAACAGTTCCTGCTCAACCGCAGCCTCAACACCGCCAAGTAGCGGCATCGGTTACCAACGCACCGCCGGCAAAGCGTGCGTACACTGGTCCTCATCCGGTTTGCACTACTTGTACCTATCACCACCCTGTGGGAATCGCTTGTAGATACTGTGTGCATTGCAACATGTACGGCCACTTCACCACCAACTGCCGTACAGGTCCACGCCAAACCCCAGCTCCAACACAAGGTCAAGGTCCTGCTCAATAAGCTCTACTTGCTGCTCCTCAAGGCCATTAAGCGGCTCTTGCCCCCGTGATCAATGCTAGAGCTTGCTATGCATGTGGTGATCCCAACCACTTCGGGAATATGTGCTCAAACCGAGTGGTCAAGCAAGAGCCACAACAACAGCAGCTCCAGCAGCAGCCTCAGCAACAGCAGCAACAACCAACAGCCCACGGACGTGCTTTCAACATGAACGCCCGTCAGGCTTAAGCAGACAACAATGTGGTCAATGGTACGTTCTTTGTGAATAGTATATATGCTACGTCTTTATTTGATACTGGAGCTGATAACTGTTTTGTGTCGTTTGAATTCGAAAAACTCCTCAATCGTAAGCGCGTCCATCTCCCCTCGACGTTCGATGTTGAAGTTGCCACCGGAAGAACCGTCGCCGTAAATTCTGTTCTGCGTGATTGTACGCTTGAACTCAACAATCACGTCTTCCCCATCGACCTTATTCTGATGCAACTCGGTAGTTTTGACGTCATAGTACGCATGGATTTTCTTCGTGAGAATCGTGTTGAAGTTGTTTGCTTTGATAAGATGATTCGCTTCTCGCTCGCAATGGTGATCTACTTTGTGTGTATGGCGAAACTCCTTCGAAAGGTCTTAAACTCATGTCGTGTGTCCAAACTAGCATGTATCTTCACAAGGAATACCAAGCTTTCTTGGCACACGTTGTAGTAGCGGAGAAAAAGGAAGTTAAGGAGGTAGGCCAGGTGCCTGTTGTTCGTGAATTTCCCAACGTTTTCCCCGATGATTTACCTGGATTACCGCCCACTCGTGATGTGGATTTCCGAATCAACCTCATTCCTCGAGCAAACCCTGTTGCCAAAGCGCCTTATCGTCTCGCTCCTTCCGAAATGCGCGAACTCTCAAGTCAGCTCTCGGAACTACTTGATAAAGGCTTTATTCGCCCTAGCACCTCTCCATGGGGCGCGCCTGTCCTTTTCTTCAAAAAGAAGGATGGTTCGTTTCGGATGTGCATCGACTATAGGGAGTTGAATAAGCTGACAATCAAGAATCGCTATCCCTTGCCTCGAATCGATGATTTGTTTGATCAGTTACAAGGTGCTACATGTTTCTCGAAAATCGATCTACGCTCAGGCTATCACCAGTTACGCATTCAAGAGGAAGATATACCCAAAACCGCTTTTCGAACCCGCTATGGTCATTACGAGTTCATTGTCATGCCTTTTGGTTTGACTAACGCTCCCACAGTTTACACGGACCTGATGAATCGAGTCTGCAAACCCTTCCTTGATCGCTTCATAATCGTGTTCATCGACGATATCCTGATCTATCCCAAGTTAAAAGCCGAACACTCGCAGCATCTACGTTTGGTTCTGGAGTTGCTCCAAGGAAACCGTCTCTATGCCAAGTTCTCCAAGTGTGAATTTTGGCTAGAGGAGGTCCAATTCTTGGGTCACATTATCAATAGTCAAGGTATCCATGTCGATCCCGCGAAGATCGAAGCTGTTAAGAGTTGGGTTACACCCAAGAATCCGTCTGAAGTCCGTTCTTTTCTCGGACTGGCAGGCTATTATCGCCGTTTTATCGAAGGTTTCTCTAAGATCGCTGTGCCACTTACTTCTCTTGCGCATAAGGACAAACCTTTTGTTTGGGGAAATAAACAAGAGGAGGCCTTTCAGACTCTCAAAACCATGCTTTGCAATGCTCCTGTGCTCTCACTGCCCGACGGAAACGACAATTTCGTAGTTTACTGCAATGCCTCGAACCTTGGTCTTTGTTGTGTTCTTATGCAACGAGACAAGGTTATCGCGTACGCTTCTCGACAGCTCAAGATCCACGAGAAGAACTACACCACACACGACCTCGAGCTTGGCGCAGTTGTTTTTGCGTTAAAGATTTGGTGACGCTACCTTTACGGTACCAAGTGTACGATCTTCACCGATCATAAGAGCCTACAACATATCTTTGACCAGAAGGAACTGAATATGCGTCAACGCCGGTGGGTAGAACTGCTCAATGATTATGACTATGAGATCCGTTACCACCCAGGCAAAGCAAACGCCGTTGCCGATGCTATCAGTCGACGAAGCTACTTGCTTAGCGTTCGTAATTCCCAAGCCCAGTTTAATCTCGAAGCTCTCATCCGTGACGCGCAGCATGCTTGTTTTACCGAACGAACTTTGAAGAAGGAAAGGATTCTAAACGACGCCGCTCAACTCGAGAACAAGTCGAATGGTATCTTTCATTATTTGGACCGAATTTGGATTCCCAAGCGCACCGACTTACGACAACTTCTGATGGACGAAGCCCACAAATCTCGGTATTCTATTCATCCCGGCGCTGACAAAATGTACCAGGACATGCGCTACAAGTACTGGTGGCCAGGCATGAAGGAGGATATTGAAATCTATGTTTCGAAATTCCTGACTTATTCCAAAGTCAAGGCTGAACATCAGAGACCCTCTGGCCTACGCGTTCAGCCCGAGATCCCGATGTGGAAATGGGAGAGTATAGCTATGGACTTTATAACGAAACTTCCGCGTACTCAATCAGGTCATGATAGCATTTGGGTTGTAGTTGACCGTTTGACCAAGTCAGCTCACTTCCTGCAGATACGAGAAGACTTTAAGGTAGAAAAATTAGCCCGAATCTACACCGACGAGATCATTTGTCGACACGGGACGCCTCGTGACATCATCTCTGACCGCGATGGTCGGTTTACCTCGCGTCTTTGGGAAACATTTCAATCTGCTCTCGGTACTACTCTCAATCTAAGTACCGCTTTCCATCCCCAAACCGACGGTCAGACTGAAAGAACGATTCGCACCCTTGAAGACATGCTCCGTTCGTGTGTCATAGATTTCGGTGGTAATTGGGACACGCACTTACCTTTGGTCGAATTCTCGTACAATAAAAATTATCATTCTAGCATATAAATGGCACCATTTGAGGCATTATACGAAAGAAAATGTCGATCGCCTATTGTATGGCATGAGATCGGAGACGCGTAAATTACCGGTCCCGGGCTGTTGCAAGAAACGATTGACAAGATCCTCCAAATTTGAGATAATCTATTGAAAGCTCGGAGCTGACAGAAAAGTTACGCTGATAGACACCGCAAGCCCCTTGAATTTTACGTTGGCGATCACGTACTCCTAAAGGTTGCACCTTGGAAGGGGGTGATCAGATTCGACAAGAAAGGAAAGCTCGCGCCTCGATATGTTGGACCCTTTAAAATTCTGGAAAGGATTATAAAAGTGGCCTACAGACTCGAACTACCAGAGGAACTTAGTAACGTCCACCCGACTTTTCACGTTTCGAACCTCAGAAAGTGCTTGGTCGACCAGGAATTACATGTCCCTCTTGAGGATTTACAAGTGGACGAAACGTTACACTTCGTGGAAAAGCCTGTCGAGATCGTGGGACGAGAAACCAAGGTGCTCAGATGCTCACGCATTCCCATTGTGATGGTTCGCTGGGAAGGTAAACGCGATGCCGAGTTTACCTGGGAACTCGAAAGCGACATGAAGGTGAAGTACCCGCAACTGTTTGTTACGCCTACTTCTTAAATTTCGGGACGAAATTTCTTAAAGTAGGGGAGGCTGTAACAACCCGCTTTTTCGAAAGTCAAAGTCAAGATTGAAGTCAAAGGAAGTAAAGATTGCTAATTGCAATCTGGCACTCCTTGCTCCACTACTGTTTGACTTCTTTGACTTGTAATCGAATTCTATTGTTTAATTGTTTTAGTTGTATTATGTGGAGTATCTATTAATAATCGCATATTAATTGCTAATATCGCTATTTAGTCGCATGCTTATCGCTAATCGCTATCGCAATCACAACTCGAATTATGTGTTCTGGATATCGTTTTACGTGTGTGTGCTATTTATGTGTTACTTGTGCATGTTATGTTATGTTTATGTTGAGGTGTTAATCGCAATCGCAATAACAATTCTATCGCATCGCAATGTAATCGCAAACGCTAAACGCAAGTATTTATAGTGATTGTATGTTAGATATAGTAGTTAGGTTATTTGTGTAACTAATGGGTAACACTATCGCATCACTCACTCGAATCACATCGCAACGCTCAATACGCGAATCAAAACGACAAACTCAACGCAGCGGACACCTGGATCGAGTGGCCAACCGATCGAGTGGCCATCCGATCGGGTTGCCATCCTATCGGTGACCAATCCGACACCTTGACACTTTCCATTTTGGGAAACCCTTTAAATACCCCCCTGTCACATCATCACATCATCTGTGATGTGACAGCTCCTCACTCGACCAGCCGCACTCAAGCTCACCTTTCTCTCGATTTCTCGCGATTCTTGTAAGTTCTCAACCTAAACCTTGTACTTCTATAATCTACACACACTTCTTCATCATTTTCACCTTTGAATCTTAACTTTTAACCGTGAAATCACCGAATTTGAGGTGTTCTAGGGTGATGTCATCATGGAGTTCTTATGAACTTCAAAGTTTGGCTTCATTCCACCAAGAACAACTTAGATATGAAGGATTTCCACAAGATTAAACAATGTTTTCGCATAGATCTACACATATTCATGGTTAATAGGATTGAAAGAAGGTTTTCCAACTTTCTTTCAACTCTTTTACACTCAATGCACTCAAAACCGATAGAATCGGAGCTCGTTCTGATCTTCTACTCTTTCTTAGTGATGTGTTAGTTCAAGGTCTGAATTCTACACAAGGGACAACTGATTCCGGGTTAAGCACGAACAACCGTCTCGAACAGTGAACTGGTCGGACTAGGGTGGTTCCTGTTCGATCGGATCCCTTGGGTCAAGATGGGGTTTCTGTTGTTTAAGCACGTTATCATAACGTCTGGATCAAAGCTGCAAAACTTTCAAAACAATCAAGTGCCAAGACGATCAGGCCGTTGGGACGGATTGCCGTCCGATCGGATTGTCATCCGATCGGACATTCATCCGATCGGCTTGCACTTGGTTCCACACTTAAACTTTCATTTTCAACTTTCAAGGACTCTGAACGCCGAACGGATTACCGTCCGATCGGATAGCCATCCGATCGAACGACCATCCGACCATGTGACGTTTGGAACTTCGACACTTAATCATTTTCAATTTTCAAAGATCATCAGTAACTAATGGATTGCCACCCGATCGGATTGCCATCCGATCGAGTGACAACCCTGCTGTGAACTTGTTCTCACTAAGTGTCCTACCAATCAGATCGCTTCCCGATCGAACGACCGTTCGACCGACCGACCTGAAGGGTAGAGATACTTCCCTATTTTCAAAATGCTACAATGAAAACTTCAAAGCCATCATACACAAACACATCCTTACCAAACGAATGTCAATCCAATCGAATGGCCATCTGATCGGATGACCATCCGAACGGATTGACATCCGATCGGATTACCAATCGACACTTGGTTACTTTTCACCATTTTACGCACCGCTCTTCGCTTATGCTATCGTTAACTGTTCAGGCTAATCACTCTAGCGCTCCCTTCAATCCATTATCATCCCAGTGAGTATACTCGATCCCTTTTTGCTTTACGCACTTTTGGGTGTTACATATGTTACTTATTCTAAATCACATCGATCACACAACGCAAACACTATTTATACGCTGACCGTTAATGCATGATATACGTAACTCGATGAATGCCTGTTTTTTTTATGTTTACACATTGATTACTGTCTACCTGCCTTAGCAACGATAGTACTATAGTTTGGACTCAGCACCTGTTCACTCAGGGGTTGTTAAGGACAATACTTCACGTGTTCGCAGTGGTGAACATGTGATGCGCACTAGCTACTCGGAGTCAAATCGCAGTCATTGGTATTGATAGGATATTGGTCGATAACTTACATGCTTCACATTATACGTTGTACATGCTGGTTATGCGTAAACGCTTTCGAACTCTATTATCTATTATCAAACTTGTATGCTCACCTTTACACTATGTGTATTGACTTTATTTTAACGTATGTGACAGGTGCTTGAGATGATAGGAATTGTTGTGCTATGGTGAATCAAGCTAGGGGTCTAGTTATGTCACGCTTAAATCTGAGTCGTCGGAACAGTATTGGTTTTTGAGACAATTATTTGTAATAACTGTTTTTATTTGGATATGTTATGGTATGGGACATGACGTTTAATTATCTGGTAATGAATAGTTGTTATGGATACTCATGGACAATCTGTTTCGCTCAGTGCCTTGCCTCGATGTTTCCGCCATCGGTTGGGGTGTGACATCTCTTCTCTCTATCTCTATCTATACATACATAGATAAATATAGGGAGATAAAGTGAAAACTGATGTGAGAATAAGATGTAGGAATGTGGAAATAGTGGAAACCAAAATTTATCTCAAAATCATTCAACCTATTTATTAATTGAAAGGGTCTATAAGCCTGGTTGGTTATCGAAAATCCTAACTTTCCCTTATGCAATGTTATGGTCTTCCAAAACCTTAGGATGTCAAGGTCTTTTAAAACTATAGGGATTTGGAAGCCTTTAAGTTGAATAGCTACGTTAGGGCCGGCCCGGACGGGGTGCGGGGTGGGCGACGGCTCAGGGCCCAAACCCTCTGAGGGCCGAAAAATTATATTTTTAATAAAGTTACGCTATAGAACTTAGAATATATAAGTACTGAATTGAAAAATGATATGATAAGGCACATGGTCTGGTGGTTCCAATATTTTCTAAAAGTTTACATTTTAGGGGCCCGTATTTTATCTTCGCACAGGGTCCACAAATTTTCGAAGATTTTCGGAGACGGCCCTGAGCTACGTCATAGTAAATTTTAATTTTCATCATAAACCTAATATCTAACTACCAAATCATAACTGTAAACTTATTATAACTCGTTTTTGTCAAAAAAAAAAAAAAAAATCCTTTTTCTATAAGAGACAAAGCACATTTGTAGCTAACACATCCGTTACCATTTACAATTTACATACCCATAAATGTGTTACAAATAGTTGTATCCTGTTCACTGCCTTCTTCCAAGATGAGACTTGAGTTTCATGATATGACCAATCATAAAGCGTCCTGCAAAATCATTGCAACATTCTTGTTCTTTCGTACAACAGTTCAAGATTCCAGTCTTAAAGCAAGACCCTAAATTTTACATCTACGAATTACCTGTTGTCGTATTCATTTGGGTCTTTTTTACAACAGTAATTTCTGATATTCAGATATGTATAAATATATACTGTATAACACGACAAATGTTGACATACAAATATTTTATTTCAATGATGGAAATATATAATTGCAATGTTTTAAAATCTAGTTTTTATATTGTACCGGATTTGTCTTAGAAACAGTTTAAGCAGGTGTATTAGGCGGTTCAACCGGGTGTACCGGACGGTTAGATATTCAGAGAGGTATAAATATATAATGTATAACACGACAAATGTTATACGGTATATATTTATACATCTCTGAATATCTAACTGGCCGGTTGTACCGGTTGAAACGCCTGGTAAAAATTTTACTTTCACAAGTAGGGGTGTAAACGAGCCGAGCCGAGCCCGAGCTCGACCAGGCTCGAGCTCGGCTCGTTAGGTTTATATGAAGCTCGAGCTCGAGCTCGGCTCGGTTCGAGCCTACTTCTTTGAGCTCGAGCTCGGCTCGCGAGTAAAACCCAAAGCTCGAGTTCGGCTCGAGCTATTTTGAGAACAACATTAAACGAGCTAAAAGCTCGGCTCGAGCTCACTTCAACATCACTTAAATGAGCCAAAGCTCGGCTCTAGCTCGGCTCATCAATGTTATCATCATTATTAATATATTATATATAAAAAAAATAAAATTTTATATGGGCTCGTTTAGGCTCGCGAGCCTAAACAAGTTTGGTATTCCAGGCTCGAGCTCGGGCTCGATAACAAAACGAGCTCTATTTCAGGCTCGAGCTCGGGCTCGGGCTCGTTAAGGCTCGGCTCGTTCGAGCTATTAACCGAGCCGATCACGAGTAGCTCTCGAGCCTCTAGGCTTGTTTACACCCCTATTCACAAGTAAATAATTTACCAACGGATATCTAACAGAAACATGGTTTTATGTTGCGTTGTGACCGCAGAAGAAGGGGATGAAGCTTGTGTGCTTAATCAGAGGTTGTTCAAGGAGTGACTGCGATGGTGGTTGGATATGGTTTTCAAAGAATAACTAAAAGTACGGGGCTCCAAAGAAAGAACAGTACAAATATGAACGGAAACTAGGGTTTTGGGTAGGGCGACGATAACAAGTTACAAGCGGTCGCCCCACCTAGGGTTCAAGCGACTTTGTTTTGTTCTCATAGCTCTTACACGAAGATAAACGATGGAATGAGAAATTGTATTGATTTTTTTTGGATTTAATTAGGGTTACAAGTGTGATTATGTAGAGCACAATATGACAATTCCAACCTCTAGACTATCACAAAACATCTTGGTCTAATAAGTAACATCAATAGAAATAGTTATGTAGAAAAAGGATTTTGGCAACATAACTAAAATAGAAATAGCCAATATTCTTTATTTTAATGTAATTTTAAAGTAACATAAATAAAGTAAAAATCGATACCTGGCTTCATTTTTATGTAATATCAACTAAATATATGACTAATTTACGTTTAAAGTATTTGGTTTAACTTTATTCTCAAAGTTTATTTAAACACGTTATTAATCACTACAATTGAAACAAACAGTTTCATAAATAATTAAATTAGAAAAACATTATTGTATAAACCTATATCTTCGAATGTATAATGCAAGTGATGTAGTCAGTGTAATGATAATGAAAAATTGATCCATGTTGATTCTATGAATACCTCTGATAATCTTTTTTAAATCCTAAATTCGACCCAAAAGGGTGGAGAATTTGAAATGATAAGATGGTTTATTGCAAAATTGATGAATGACCATCCATATTACATGATAAGGATATAAATAAGAATAGAAATTCAAAATAGGCCATAAAAAGGGTATGGGCCAAACACTAGCCAAAAAACAAAATGCATAAGATATGAAAAAAAAAACATAAAAGTGTCTATAACTCCTACTAAAATGTGTTTCTTGGATCGAAACTTGGGCAAGACCCTTTCGGGTCCTTGTCACGAGGTGCTCCTCGTTTCAAGTTTCAATTTGACTGGTCGAACGCCTAAAACAGAGATCCATAACCAAAGTTATTGTCGTTTTCGTAAATCACCCTTGGTAGCTCGATCATGGACCTCCAAAAATATCATGGCTTGATCTTCCACACTTGGACCTTCATCAACAAGTTATACAATTTTTAAGCTATAAAAACAACATATGTATTAACTTGTTCAACTTCTACTTTTATTTTCAATTTTCATCATCCTTTTTAATGGCAACGTTCATTCCTATTATATTACACCGATAATTCTATGTTATTCACCTTGTCTTAGGATTGAGTCTGGGACCTCTTCTTTATTAGCCTCTATCAAATAAGTTATCGTCACATTGGCTTTTCATCATTTAGACTATGGGTGTGGAGCGACTTGGGTTAGGGGCATGAATTGTCATGTGTCTGCCACGTAGAAAGTGTAGGCTACCCAACTCAAGCCCCAAAAGGTGGGGGAGTGAAGGGGCTTGGGTTTGAGGCATGAATTGACACATGGCACTAGTTTTTTTCTTATGCTTTCTTTTACTAAACAAATGAATTAAATTTATAAAAAGACATTTATATTAATATAAAAAAAAGAGAATGACAATTATACTAAAAAACTACATCAAATTAAATAAAAAATACATCAAATAAACAAAATACATCAAAAAAAAACTACTACATCACATATTTTTATTTATCTTCATCGTCATCGGGTTGTATCTCGGAACCGTCCAAATATGTTCAACCAAATCCGTTCGAAGGTTGTGATGTGTCTGTCTATTTTGGATTTCAAATTTGTTTAATGTTCTCGCATCATCATTAATGTCTTCATTAATTAATTGTCTCTCCTGCCAATAATATTCGCAAATTGCACATCCTTCGTCCTCTAAAATCATGTTGTGTAAAATAATGCACGCGTACATCACATTTCCTAATTTTTTTCTTTTTTCCACAATCAACATGGCATGCTCAAAATGTGCCATCTTTTCTGTATAACACCAAAAGCTCGCTCGATGTCTTTGCGTGCTGCCATTTGAGCTATTTTAAACTTTGTTCTCTTTTCATCTAATTTTGTATCCCATGAAAATAATTTTACAAACACAACATACTAAAGGTAAATTCCATCTGTTATATAATACTCGTACTTGTATTCCACCCTGTTTACAAAAAAAAAAGATCATTTCGGTCCAACATCGTTTATAAGATTGTTGAAATGGGTGACTGATTAAAACTATTTATATCGTTATGCAGACCAGGCACACCAAAAAAATGCATGCCAAATCCAAAGATCTTGTGATGCAACCGCTTCAAGCATCATAGCCGGTTTTTCATGATATCAACTCGTGTATTGGCCTTTCCATACAGTTGGACAAGTTCCCACTCCCATTTCATACAATCTAAACTACCAAGCATCCTGAGGAAACCATGTCTTTCGTCATGCAACTACAAAATTTTTGTATGTCACTGAACGTAGGTTTTCTCAAATATTTTTCTATATATAGTTCAATGACATACTCACAAAAATTGTGAAGAGTTTCCCTAGCCGTTCATGCCGACATCTTTAAATAGTTGTCTATTATGTCGGAACTAGAGCCACAAGCCAATTGTCTAAGCACGACCGTGGTCTTTTGCAACGTGGAGAAACCCAAATTACCACGCTCATTGGGGTTTTGTTTGAAATATGATTATTTACTCTCTAAATCATTTGATATTCTTCAAAAAAAATTTCGACTCATACGAAAACTCCACCTGACATTTTTTCATCATATGTTGGTTCGAATGAGAAGTAATCAAGTACCACTAAATCATGGGCGGCTTGTCATTCGCGAATTTTATATATTATCCGTTTAGGTTGGGAACTCCCTTCATCTTCATCCTCAACAATAGCTTGTACCATTTTCTGAACGACTGATAATATCATTTCAACGTCGTCGTCGGATGACAAAACAAATTAGTCATACGAATCTGACAAACTTGAAGATTGCATTTTGTTTTTCTGTTGAATTTTGAGTGTGTAGATATTTTGTGGAAGATGTTTTGTTTGATTGGCGTATATGTATACATATAATATAAATTTTACTTTTTTTTTAATTAGCCGTTGCCAACGGTCAAACGCCAACATTAAAAAAAAAACCAA
>JARYGA010027404.1:0-106705 GCA_030545235.1 Helianthus tuberosus
CTAGGTATATTATATACCTTGTGGATGTGACAACATATTGCACTAACGAGAATCGAATAAAATATAAAACGTCTATGAGTTTTTAAGCACAACTTGAGGAATGTGTTTAATTTAATCCCATTAATTAACTTTGTTAAGGGATCGAATAATCCGCTATTCATACTATTCATCAAGTGGGCAAAATATTATGTGAGCAACGAATACGACACTGGTATTCCTTAGATAACACTTACAAAATATCCTACTGTGAATTCAACTAGTAGGAAAGAAGAAAAACTAGTGGTTTTTTTTTTTTTTTTTTTTTTTTTGTGAGGCAACAAAGAGTGTTGGTATAAGATTATATCTCATAGTTCCTTATTTGATTTTGTGTAGCTTCGTTTTTAACCGTTGTTCTAACAAATTGTAACGAGGCTGAAGTCAAAGCTATCAAAGTTGCTTGTTGTTTGGTTAATCAAACCGCGGACCTAAGCTCGGTCAGCATGTCCATTGTGAAGGGAGTTCCTTTGGCGAAAAGTTTTCCAAGGTTATATACGTTGGAGATGAATAACCAGTGTTTGGTTAGTCAATGGGTTGATGGTTGAATTTTGTAGCAGCTATAGAAAAGTTCGAGCAAAGGGGAGGTCCAGATAGGTGGATTTGGAAGTTTGGGGATACGACATAATTTTGAATTAAAGGTATTAGGAAGGTTATTGATCAGTATCTCCTCCCGGCGGAGCTTCGTAAGACTATCTGGTTTAAATTTCTTCCTAGAAATGTTAACATTTGTGTGTGGTGTGTGTTGATTAATAGGCTTCCAACTAGAGTGAATTTGGTGGGAAGGGGTATAGACGTCTCGGATGTGCTATGCCCGTTATGTAATGACTTTACACTAATGAGCATGTGTTTGTGGCTTGTTCGGTTGTTACTTGGATTTGGTGTCTTATTGTGTCGTAGCTTGGACTTTCGGTGTTGACAGCGTATAACCCGCCTAAGATGATGGAATGGTTAGAAATGATTTACTATACGAAATGATTTAGTATTCATGAAGAATCGTCACAATGATATTATGCATTTTGCTTTCTCTAGTATAGTGGTAGGAATTGAAAATGCAAAATATATCGAACCGAGTAGTTTAAAAGTACACTATTATGCATGTTTTTATTTTCGTCGTAGCATCTTTCTAGGCATGTTTTTAATATTAAGCGACCTTTCAAAAATATCGAATAAGCATAAATACTAGAAGGTCCAACATTGCACATGTCAGAAAATAAAAGAAAATACTAAATACCGGAAATTAATTAGAGTTTTGAGTGATAATATAACATATATAATTTTGCAATTAAAAAATCTTTGTTGGGAAATTGGTGTTTCAAAGCTTGTTTTTTTTTTGTGTTTCAAAGCTTGTTTTTTTTGTTTCGTGTTTTGTGTGTGTGTGTTTTTTCTTATAAAAGGGTTGTAGCACATCTCTTGTTCCAAAATTTTAATAATCGTTTATTGTAAGAGTTCCGAATTTAATAGTAGAACTCTAATACAATATTGTAAAATTTAACAGTTTTAAGAAATAATAAACCATCTACCAAATCACATGAAATCTCGTATATCATAAGTGTACACTAAGTATAAATAAATTGTAAACAAGGTATAAAACTTAGAAATCACAAAGAAAAAAAAAGCAATCCATATCACTAATTAATATTAACGGATAATACACAGTGGCAGACCCAGAAATTATTTGCTAGTGGTGCGGATGAGGTGTTCAACCATATTTTCAAGGGGTGCAGTCGGGTTTTTTTACCTAAAATATACACTAAATTTTTTTTTTCAAAGGGTGCGGCCGCCCACCCTGGCCGAAGGGTAGGTCCGCCCCTGATATGATAAAAATGTAACAAGAATTTCAATATTATGTTGAAGTACTAAGAACCTAACATATACATCTAATTAGATAAACTATATGGTAGTTGGAACATGAACAAATATGAGATACGTGTGGGGAAACATCCTCTAGAAACTAGAAATAAAGCCTATTACCGATCTAAACTTCTACCATAGCTATCATAGATAACTCCTTATTGAAGAAACGAAATACTAATTTCTCTACATACTCATTAACGCAGAAAAAACTTGTCATGCCATTTAAAAAAGTTAAACTTTAAAAAATAAGGATTTTTCTTTTTTACAAAGGATCTTGGCCTAGTGAACTATATACGTTGCTCCCTTGTTCTCTTCACTAAGTTTTTTCATATTGATTTATTATAGGACTCTTACTAAAGCAACATAACTGATTTGATGTACCATATAATTCAAAAGCGGTCTATGTTTTATGAGACATATTGTTCAACATGTTCGTTTACAAAGACATTTTACACTTCAAGATTTAGAAATTGCCTCATAATATTGTGATACACAACCCACTCAAGAACCTTAATTAACAATCATATATTAAGAAAATACGCGTTGTAATGTTTTGTGTTACCACATTTTCTTGACAAGGTATTTAATTTACATATCTACATGCATATTAAAAGAGTAGAATGGTGCTCGCATGATGCGGCAGGAAGCACATGCATGAAATGGTTCGGTTTATTCAATTAGATTGTTGGTTTTCGATTTGTTTTAGTAATTTCGGTTAATAACCAAACCACACGTAGGTTAAAATTTTTCATAGAAATACATGAAATGGAAGTATATAACATGAAATACATGTAATGAAGGTACAAAAGCTAGAAATATATGAAGATATGAATAGTTCAGTTCGTTTTTTTATACAAAAAAAATAAATAAATAACAGATAAATGATTTTTGTTAATCTGGTTTTCGGTTAATTCGATTATTGGTTGATTTGGTTCGGTTTCGATTAAGGCTTCATTTATTGTTCATCCCTAGACATTGTTATGTAGCCTCCCAATTTTTTATGTATTTTTTTTGTATAAGAGTTAAATGAATAAAGAAGACTTAATGAAGTGGGTTTTAAGCTTATGAAAAGATTAGGCCCAAATTAGAAAGTTTATGATGGGCCAATGGCCATAAACCCTTACATAAATAGAAAGGATGAAACCTTAATCCTAATTTGGCCACCATTTTCATTAATTTTAGAGAGAGAAAGTGGGGGTTTTAGAGAGAGAAAGTGAAGATCAATAATCAAAGTTCATGGAGTTCAAGAATTGAAGTTTTATAGGTTTTTAAGGTGAAACTTAGGTTTTCATAAAAGAAATGGGATTTTTACGTGATATAAGGGTAGTGGATCATAGATTAAGTTGCATGGAAGTAAAATAAACATTTTGGATGTAAGAAGTTGGGATTTTGGGTTAAAAAACATAGCTGGTTGGTTAAAGGTGATGAATTTGGCGACACTGGTGTTGAATGTGGCAACCCTGGTGATGAATTTGGTGTCACTGGTGATGTATCTAGTGACACTAGTGACGAATCTGGCGATACTCTCAGTGTCTTCTAGGAACGGAAGAGTTGATTTCAAGTCCTACCGCAAGTTAGGCAACCGTGTACTGATAAGCCTTGTCACTAGTGACACTCACTGGCGACACTGCCAAGAGCCACCTAGTGGACACCCAGACCAAATGGCGGTGGCCCTATCACTAGCGATGCTGTCTGGCAACACTGTCGTGACACTACTGGTGACCCTCTTGTGGTAGTATTAGAATGTGATAAGGTTTTGTGTGTTCAATTCTCATAAAAATTAAGTGACTTTTGGGTTTTCTTAGGCACAATAACATGCAGTTGTTAACAACGAACATGTGAGTTTCTAGACCCTTTTTTTACTTTACTATTTTGAGGCGGTGTGCTTACGATGTTTTCAAAGAATAATGACGATGTTTTTCCTTAATTGTGGTAGAGTGAGAAATGGTTTATTGTAGTAAAGTAAAGTACACAGTTTTACAATATTAAAGTATAACACTATTAAAGCGTAAAGTGATATAGTATGCTTGGTGCATAACAAGGCAGTTATCTACGGGGCTTCAAGCAAAGGCCTTCGTGGCAGTGCTTGATCAGCTACGTAGAGTATGGTGTGTACCGTATAGACATATTAGATAATTACATATGTGTTATATATACATTGAGTAATGTATAACGTGTAATTGTATGTGTTTTATTGCATAGAATGTTTATTGATTGTTATTAGTTAATGTTATAGTTGTCGGATTAAACTAAACCCACTCAATATAACTAACTTTTAGTATGCACATCAGGTGGTTCGAAGAAGTGATGGATGGCTTGTGGCAAGGCTCCCTGCTAAAAACTGACATCCCCTTGAGTATGATTTCAATGTTTTAGACAATGTTTTAAATTATGATTTGTAAATCTTGAAATGTTTTCGTTGCGTTTGTTTTTGAATTGAATGGTATTTTATTTCCGAATCATTTCCCAAAGAGTAAATCCAACAAATGAGACCCCTGGGTTTAGTAGTGTTTCATGTTAATCATTTAACATATCAAGTTTTTTAACTAGAAAAAACTATAGTAATATTATACTCAAATTAAATAGAATCAAATGCCCATTTTTATGGAATAGTTTTTTTTTTTAATATAAACATGTGAAGAGTTATCATGTGAAAGAGTTATGACCGTTTAAGAATCATGAGGTAATTGGCTTAAAATAAGGAGATAAAAGTATAACTACTAATTAAGTAACCAGAATTTGATTAAGATGAGAGATTAAAGTGTAATTAGTGTTTGAAAAACTAATTTACCTTCATTTTAGAGTTGTATCTTAGGATTTAGATTAAAAAAAACTCTCAACTTTTGGGGTATCTTAAATGTCATTCCCTAATACATTATAATATAGTAAAGAATGTACCAAAGGCAAAGGGTTATAGTTTCTAATTTTTTTTGAATGACTAATTTCACTTGCCCAAAATTGAACCTGGGTCTTTTATCAAAGGATTATGGTATATGGTTATCACTATTATCATACTCTTAACCACTATTTTTAAGAATGTATTTTATAAATATATTAAATATTACTGTTACTATCATTAATCTAACAGCCACGGGATCATGAACCAATACACTATGCCCGATATGTCACACCCCAACCAATGGCGGAAACATCAGAGTGAGACGAAGAAAGATTGCTCATCACACATAACGCTAATTGTGACAATAGAATTAAAAATAGATTGATTTCATTCATAACAAAATGTTACAATACACGAAACTTGAAATACAACATGTTCAATACAAGAAAAACAATAGAACAAACAAGTACAAAAATTTATACAACATATTAAAGCCTAAAACATCTATATGTGTATCTAGGCAGCATCACTACTTCAGTTTCATAGCATCGTCATCATCAACCTGTAACATGTTAAAAAGTATAGTTCAATACAAATATGTATTGGCGAGTATACAAGTTTTCATACATAGCATAAAAAGATAAGTTTTAAACAATTCCACATGGCAAGCTATTGAAACAAGATAAACAATAAAATCAGCATGTGTTTAACTAATCAAACCAATGATGAAACGCAATAAGCATTTAACATAACCCAAAGTTTACAGGCGGTGCGTTAATCCTATAGCGCTATATATGTCAAGGATAGGCTCGTACTAAGTTAATGATAAGTCTAACACAAAACGTATAACCCCAAGTTTAAAGTATCAAGTAATCAAGTAGGCATGCATGTATAAGGAATGTTTGTGCATTTAAGAATCAAGTTTAAGTGTAAGTTTATATATTAACATGTTACACCCCAAAAAGATGGTAAACGAAAAGTGGGTTCAAGTATACTCACAAAATTGCTAATTCTTCCGATTATCCAAGTGTTGACGAGTGAATGAGTTTAGGAGGTTGAATGTATACGGATTGGAGTTCAAGGTAAGTTTAAAGTCGGAATTCGGAATTTAAAAGTATATGGAAAGTAAATATATGAGAAAATAACCATCTAGCACATAATACTCGTTTTTGACACTATGAAACCCATAAGGGTTTGAATGTTTTAATGGGTTAAAGTACCCATTAGAATCGTAATGAGAACTAAGTTCTTAGATGGTGTAACTTAGTATTTTGACAAATAACCATTAGATTATCATTAAAGGTTCGGTTACTATAGGTTTTATATATTCTATATAGTATATAACATAAGTCTTAGTCCATCAAGTATAACAATATTATCATGGAAGTCATGCATAGAGGTAGAAGATAAATCTTCCATTTTAAGACCTCTTTTGTATTCACCAATGCACAAGTTGTCACAAGATGTAACACCTCGTAAAATCAAGACCAATATAATGAAGACACGTGTCATGAGCTTTAAACGTGTAATAGATTAAATATGAGGGACTAAAGTTGACAAACAAAGAAAGTATATGTGTAAAAGGATTCAAAGTGTCAACATTCGATAATTATACCTTTCAACAACCTTACACGATGCTTACACCCTTAAACGAATGAATTATGAATCATATGAAGCCGTTTGTGGAAGAAAGTGAAAGTTTACAAACCGCAAGGGTTAAATGTGTCAACATGTTTAATTTATACCTCTGAGTGACCTTTTATCAAACCCAAAGCTTTGTAACGATTAATTATGCTCCCAAGAATAAGTGATAAAAATTTCACAAGGTTTCAACATCGTATGAAGAAGATACGTTAACATTCGTAAGCGGGGGGTTAAAAGCGTCAACGTTAAAATTCAGGACTTTTCGGTGATCGTATATCTAACGGAGGACTTAACAAAGTTTTTTTATGACTTAGAGTCCTTAAAAATCAAGTTTGGGGGTTTAAAGTGTAATAAAACAAGTTAAAACAACTATTAGAAGGACCAGGGACCAAATGTGCAATTTCTGAAACCTTTTTGACCGGATCTGGGCCTCATACCGGCCACGTAAGACCTCTCTGGTCTCTTACGCGGGCCGCCTGAATGTCACCAGTGACCAAAACTCATGACAAGTGCCTGTGCAGCCTGTTACACCGACTTACATGCATGGTTTTCGATCCCAGGGGCTGCACCAGTGGTATTTCATGCATAGGGGACACTTGGATTCATCTGGAATCAATCCTAGACCTGTGTGGAGCAATCTTGTGAGGTTTGAATGACTATATAAGAACTCTTGGTTGCAACATTCTTGCATACACTTGGAAAATCATTCAAACTGAATTTCTGGTGCTCTCTGGACTTCAAACAAGATTCCCTAAGCTTCATTTTCGTACTAAGTACTTCAGTAAGCTTCCTTAACCTCTCTAATTAGAGTTTTATTAGTTTAATGACCTAAAGTCAAAGCCGTCGTAATTAAGCTTTGACTTAGTGATTAATCACTAATGGTCCAGTCATTTCTCGAATTGTAAGTAGCTATGAGTTGGTAATTATGTGGGTAATAAACCCTTAAAAGGGCACCCTCTGATTTCCACTCTAACTAGGTCAATTGTCGGGTAAAACTTAATTATAAAAAGTCAACAGAAAGCTAATTTTCAAATAAACACATAATTAACAATGTAGAAGCCATGAAACCTGTTTTATCACTTGTATAACTTGGTAATTAATGTAAGAACATGTCTAAGCATGTTCAACCCGGCAATTTTGAGTTTAGGCTCGGTTCGGAACCGAAAGTCGCAAAAGTAGACTTTTGCTTTGACTTTCAGTTTTGACCCGATTTAGATATTTTTAGAAATGCCTTAAGCTTCTATTAGGTCCATGTTCCATATTAGTATAACCCTCTGAGATTATACAACTTGGATCCTAATTTATCCGATTCATTTGCATGTTTCCGTTATATGCCTAAATGTTGACCATTATGCCCTTTTGACCTTAAAACGAGATTTTTGAAAATGTGAGAGGATAAAAACCTTTGTTACTAATTTATAAACTTGTCCTAAAAATTTGACATCAGTTTGAGGTCTAGATTAAGAGTTATGCTCAATATCGTAATTAGAAAACTTTTTATTAATTAAACGGCATTATTAGCATAAAGCCTATCTAAACCCAAATTTTAACACCAAAATTTTTACCCACTGATTTAATATAATATTTTGGGATTTTTGAAGATTTTTATTTATTTTTAAACTGAGCATAACATAGGGTTCTTGCTTTAATTCAGTAATTGTCGGTTATACCATTTTCTTGAATAAAATGAGTTTTACATAACATATTGATACCAAATCTTTTGCTACTGATTTTATATGATAAATAAAATATTTTAAGCCTTCTGGAATGATAAAAATATCAGCTTTTTTATATAACCCGAAAATCGCTTAAAAGCGACTTTTTACGCGTTTTAAACGCATAGTATGAGTTAAAACTATTTTAAACATATAAGACTTAATACCTACTGATGTTTTAAGTAAATTTTTATACTTTAACAGTAAGCAAAATTTTTGAACTCAGATTTCTAAATTTGACCTTTAAAGCTTATGTGAAATTACCAAAATGCCCCTACGGTGCATAGTTTGGTTATAAATGATAAATTTCACATATATGCAATACTTTACTGATATGACTTGAAAAAATAAATATTTTTACTGATCATATCAGGCCTGAACCTCAGATTAATACTCAATCTCTTTTATAACCTTTAAAATGACCAAAATACCCCTACGTGGCTTAATTTGAGTTTAAATTCGTTTTGGGCATAATGGAAGGTATCATACTGATATCACAACATATGTTGGTGCATATGTCTGTCGACTTCGTCTTGTATCGAGTGTATGTATAGATAGGATTGTACAGGGCTAAGTATTCGAGAAATCAGTGTTTTAGGGTTTGGAAGTCCAGTTCGCATGAACTGGAAAAGCCAGTTCGTACGAACTGGCAATCCCAGGTCGTATGAATGCCAGGTCGTGTGAGATGTTCATGCGAACTGAGGACCTTATAAATACTGAGCTAGTTCGTTTCATTTGTAACGATCTGAGATTCCGGTAACTAGGTGCTGCCGAGGTGTCTTTCGATTGTAAACGTTCTATGATCAATAAACAAGACAGATTAAGTGATATCGTGTGTATAACAAGCTGATTTCGATTCTGATTCATTGAATTCCTCCTTTGAATCAGTTTAGAGCTCTTTTGAAGACTCGTATTGATCGATTCTCGATCCTACAAGTGGTATCAGAGCTCAGGAGGAGGAGCTCTTGTATTTTCAGCTTGTTTTCGTCATATTTCTGCTTCTACACCTTTCTGTCACGTATTTTCAAAATTAAACTAGATTTTCTGGATAAAATGACTTAATTTTGAAGTTTAACGTGCGAAACAGTTTTCTAAACAATCCGTGAAAGTCTTAAACCATAAAAACAAAGTAAAACTTGATCAAATTTTATAAAAAAACGACCGATCAGTTCGTTTCAGATTCAAATCATACGAACTGGTTATTTGAACTCAGATCTACGACGATTTAGTGGACAATATTGAACGGAAATCATTTCATTGCAATCGGAATTTGTTGTAGAACAATCCTACGGTTTCAATTTCATCAGATATTGGATTTTGAATGGGTTCGGGTTCAGTTCGTTTGTTCATCATCCAGGTCGTTTAGGTTTTGAACTCAGTTCGTTTGAAAGGTCATACGTAGTGACCATCTTACTAGTTCGTTCGAATTGAACTCAGTCCGTTTGAAAGGTTCAATCCGTTTGAAAGGTTCAATCCGTTTGAAAGGTTCAGTCCGTTTGAAAGGTTTAGTCTGTTTAACGAAGGTTCAGTTCGTTTGAAGTTTGGTTCTAGTTCGTTTGAGAGGTCAGATCGTTTGACAAGGTTTTTCAGTTCACACGAAGTGAATTCATCCAGTCCGTTTGAAGTGTTTGATTACGGTTCACACGAAGTGAATTCATCAGTTCGTTTGAAAAGGGATAAGGTTCATCAGTTCGTTTGAACATTCAGTCCGTTTGGTTTTCTACCAGTTAGTTTGAAAAGTTGTTTTTGTGGAATTATAAAAAACCGAATCATGGAAAACGAGTTCTACAATGCCTTTGCTATTCCGATCACTATAACTCAGAATACAATGCTAGAAAATGAAACGGGGACCACGCAAAAACCGCTTAAGCTGATGAGTATTAAGGAGTATAGTGGATGGGTGATACGTGGTTGAAAACCGATGTTCGTAATTGTGTAACTTAGTGTTTTTACATAAGTTTTAATCTTGAATAGCCTACTTTTAATTAGATTTGTGTTTTGCAGGTTTATTGAAGTTTAAGGTGCATTTCGGGAGCTTTACGAGCTACCGGGAGGAAAAACAGACAACCGAGACGCGTTACGGATCACACAGAAGTGCAAAATGGAAAATTTGAGAAGTGAAGATGGAGAGGCCGTCGCCGACGGGTTCTAGGCCGTCCCGGACGGGCTCTAGAAACACCCGTCGGCCAAACTTGGCCGTAACCAGTCAAATAGCCCGTCGCCAGTTTTTTTTTAACTTTTGAGAGGGCGTAGGCTACGGGTATAACCCCGTCGGCGACGGGCTCCCGTTTGTTCAATCGCGAATTTTGTTTTTTCTTGATCTTTTGACGAGTTTAAACGGTTCTTGAGCCATTAACTCGGGAGTTACACTCTTGGGGAGTTTGAATCTTGTATCTTGGAGCCTCAATTCACCCACCATTCATCTCTATTCCATCATCACACATAACATCACCCGAATCAAGATCTTCATCATCATTCATTCACAATCAATTCATCCTAAACCCTAGTTCTCCATATCATCAATCCTTCCACCATCATCCTTCACCAAACCTTCATCATTCACCATTCCTCCATCCTTCAAGCTTCAAGATGATCTTCATTAAGTTCCAATCATCCTGTGATCAAGCTTCTTCAACCATGAGCGGCTAATCATCTCGGTTTCACCCCGGCGTAGGTAGTTGTTAATTTAGGGTTTCGAATTGTTTATTGCTTCAACTTTGTGACAACTTGTGTTTGATTTTTGAAACCATTGATAATAGTGTTACATTTGTTGCGAATTCGTAAATTGTCGAACGATGTTAAAAGTTATGACTTTACGAAATGGTTATATGTAATTGTGCATTGTCGTGGTTAGGTTTTACTTGTGTTGATTATAAAGTGTATTCTTGTCCGTTCTTCGGGACGTTGATAGTTATTGGCACCTAAGTCACGGTACATGATATTCGCTAATTTACACATATTTTATTCCCCCGTTTTACCCCTATTTTATGCGTTTTTGACCGTAAAACTGTCATTCGGATACTTAATTATCTACACTTTTGTTTACAGGCCTAAAACAGCATACCAGACAAGATGATAGCAAAAACGAGGACTTTCCGGACAAAACGACGAAGCTACGGACATTCTGTTAAGGAAACTGACCTGGGCCTGTGGAACGGTCGTGCGACCTGATGCACGACCGTGCATCTCCGACAGTTGTTGATTAGTCCGGCAATGAACGAGCAGAGTGACTAGGCGTGCAAGGCAAACAAGGCCAGACCGGTGACGCACGAACGTGCCATCTGAAGAACGATCGTGCGACTCCGAAGATCAGCCAAACTCTCGGAACTGAACGACCGGTGCGACCAAGCGTGCAACAAGAACCCGGCGAAGAACGACCGTTCCATATGGAGAACGGTCGTGCGATTTCGAATCTGGTCAAAGATCTGATGACGTATGCAGTATGGTGACCCATACCCAATAATTGCTTAAAGTGCACGGTCGTGCCACAGGAAGAACGACCGTGCCACAGCAGAAAAATATAAAAACAGAACAGAAACATTCTGTTCGACATTCTGGAATTTTGGGAGCTTCACAGGAGATTATACAGGCTCCGGAGGCTTTGCTTTTGACCCGGATTCAAGCCACATTGTGCCGTTTAGCTCCATTACTATCCGGATTCTTAGTCTAGTGCTTGTTTATGGTTTGGTTTTCTAATCTTTCCATGATTTTGTTAATCTTTCGAGTACTTAGATTAATGTTTATGTATTATTGTAGCCTTTGGGCAAAAACACAACAATCCCTTGCTTGATTATAACCATTAGTGTGTTAATCTTTGTTTGTAATGACATTTTGAAGTATTTTCTATGTTAATCTTTGATGATTAGTTTGCAACCTTGTTATTGATATTGAATTCTTGATTATAAGTAATTATGTTGGATGATTGATGCTTGGTTAGTTAAGATAGTTGAAAAATGAAGCTTAATTAATCTTGTATTAGTAAACTTTGAACTTGGTTAACTAGTTTAGCTTGGTTTAAATGTATGCATCATGATATTAGAAATGATTAGTGATTTAATAAAATGTAATTATTGTTAATCAAGAGAGCTTGCCATCACGTAAGGACCTTAACGGGTTAGATGGTGTCGTTATAAATTCTTGCCATGATTTGTTAGCTTAGTTAGTAGTTTAGGCCAAAATTGCTATCTTGGTGAATTATTGTGCAAGATTTGTAAAATGAACTCGGTTGTGATTTAATCTAGTTTATGCTTGACAGTTGGTGGTTGCATTGTGTTTATCGGTGTCGCTTTCCTTGTTTAAGTGCGGTTGGAAAACTCCTAACGGATGACTAACTTATTTTTAAGAGATTTTCATAGACATTTATCAATTGCACGTTAAAGAACAATTTTAGGTGGTTAAAGTGTGTTTATCGTTTTAACTTTCCGAATGATTGTCATGTTAGGATTCCCGAAAGGGATACTAATTGTCTTAAATTGGATTATTGACTGAATGCTTCTAGTGCCAAAACCGACTTAGTTGACATGCTTTGGTTGTGTATTAAGCAAGGCTTTTTATCTATTATCTACTATGTTTTTATTATGTATTTGTTTACGCTTACTTTAGTTTAATTAAAATCAAACAAAACTTATGTTTTTACCGGCAGTTTAGTGACAAAGGTCTAGTATTATTTCTCCGCCCATTTCCTTGGATCGATACTTGGTTCTTACCGATACTTTATTACATATATGACGGGGTACACTTGCCTCTTTCGTGTGTGTTTTGATGTAAAAGTAATAATCACTTTTATAAATTTAAAACCAAATCGTGTGTAAATTCATTGCAAAATTATGTATATATACGCACACGTCAAGTTTTTGGCGCCGTTGCCGGGGAAATGGCGAGTTTTAGGAACGACCCGAGTCATTGTGTTATCGGCGTATATACTTGTTAATATTTGTGTATACTTTATTGATTATTTATTTGTTTATTTATTTGTTAATATTTTCGAGATTATTTTGTACACTTGTAAATTTTCATTCCATTTATTTATTCAATCCGGATTTATTATTTATTTATTCTTTGATTTTTCGGCTTCGGGTAATCATTTTTGTATTAGCCAATTCGATTATTTTTATTGTGTTGATTTTTATAAAATTTCGGGCCCATTTTCGAATTTTTATAAAATTTTCAGCCCATTTTTAATAATATTCTGCTTTTATTCAGCTGGAAAAAAAAACTATATTATTTTATTAATAAAATATTCACTGTGTCAAATTTTCGTTTGCAGGTTAATGTTCTCGACCCCCGCTCCAGAAGTTGTTGAACCGTCAGACGAGCCCGAACGTGATCTTAGGAGACGTCTACGCGCGAGAGGTCGGGCGGTTGGGCTACTGCTTGCCAGTGGTGAGCCGGAGCCGGTGGTACCTGCTGAAGCCGAGGGCTCAGGAGGAGATGTAATCATGGCAGACGATGAGCGACCGTTGAATGAGACAAATCAGCCTGGAAGGGCAGGCCTGGAGCCGAGTATCCTTCAACCTACTATTGATGTACCTACTTTTGAAATTAGATCTAGTATTATTAATATGGTACAAAATTCAGTACAGTTTGACGGACGTGAGCACGAGGATCCCGGGAGGCATATTGCTGCTTTTCTCCATGTTTGTTCCACGTTTAAGATTACAGGTGTTTCGGAGGATGCAATTCGGTTGAGGTTGTTTCCGTTTTCGTTACGTGACAAAGCTAGAGCTTGGCTTATGTCACTTCCAGCCGGGTCCATCAGGACCTGGAATCAGTTGGCGGAGCAGTTTATGCAGAAATATTTCCCACCTGAGAAAACGAACAAGCTACGGAACCAAATTGTATCTTTTCACCAGGACGAGGGTGAGTCGTTGCATGCAGCTTGGGAGAGATTCAAGGATTTGTTGATTGATGTGCCACATCATGGCTACTCCAAGAGACAGCTGGTTTTGACGTTCTATCAGGTGCTCAGTTACAACACACAGGAGCGATTAGACGTAAACGCGGGAGGCGATCTGGGAACTAAGACGCCGAATGAAGCGTATGATATTATTGAGAAAGCCGCGTTGAAATCCAGCTCACGTCGGGAAGGAGATAGAGGCCGGGCATCATCATCATCATCTCGCGCAGGAGTCCATGCTGTAGACGACTATACGGCCATTACTGCACAAATCTCGGCTCTCGCATCGAGATTCGACAGGTCCCAGATGATTGCGCATGCGGGCTCGGGATGTGACCAGTGTGGAGTGTCACACGAGCCTGGGGCATGTTTTCAGGGAGTCGTATACGAGGGCCACGAAGAGGTAGATTTCGTGAGTGATCAGGTGAGGCCGCAGAACAACCCTTACAGCAACACCTATAATCCCGGTTGGAGAAATCACCCAAATTTTGGGTGGCGAGCGAATACAGGCAATCAAAATCCATTGGGGTTCACTCCGCGCGCTCCAGCGCAACAGGGTCAGGGTCAGCAGTTCCAGCAATATAACCAATCGTACCAGCAGCGTCCATATTCATATCAAAATCAGGGCTCTGGGAGTTGTTCCCAGCAGCAGGCCCCTCAGTCTAGTTCTAAGCTGGAGGATATGATGGCCCAGCTTCTTACTAGCTCCTCGAGCGCGAATCAGTTAGCTGAAAAACGCTACCAGCAGAGCGAGGATCGTTTTCTCTCTCATGAGGGAGAAATGAGGAGTCACAAGGCCTCGATTCAGAATATAGAGAATCAGGTTGGTCAGCTGGCACAGATGATGTCTAAAAGACCCCAGGGTGGTCTTCCGGGTAATACAGAACCAAACCCGGGTGGACACAGGGATGTGAATGCTGTGATGACCAGGAGTGGAAAACCTACCGGACCCGTCATATCGGACTCAACACCGATCACTGAAGCGGTCCCGACTGACACACCGGACGAGGTGCATGCCAGGCTACGCCCAGCAAGTACAGCACAAGTCCAGGAGCCGGTCAAGGGTTACACGCCTCCAGTGCCTTATCCAGGAAGGCTGAAGAAGCAGAAGAATGATGAACAATACGATAAGTTTCTCGAAATGTTTAAGCAATTGCATATAAACATACCGTTTGTTGAAGCTTTGGCCCAGATGCCAAAGTATGCAAAGTTTCTAAAAGACATCCTCTCAAATAAACAAAAGCTCGAGGACATGTCTTGCGTGGTTATGAATGAAAGTTGCTCTGCTATTCTTCAGAATCGCCTGCCTGCAAAAATGGGAGATCCAGGCAGTTTCACGCTTCCTTGCCTCATTGGCAATATGTCCGTCAGTAATGCGTTAGCAGATCTAGGAGCGAGTATAAACCTTATGCCCTATAAGGTTTTTACAAAGTTGGATCTAGGTGAGCCGTCACCTACGAGGAAGAGTATTCGACTTGCGGATCGTTCTATCAAGTATCCACGCGGGTTTGTAGAGAATATGCTTGTTAAGATTGACAAGTTTGTATTTCCCATGGATTTTGTTATCCTGGACATGGATGAGGACTCGAGAGTGCCTCTGATACTTGGACGCCCGTTTCTGAATACCGCCCGGACGATTGTGGACGTGGCGGCGGGCCAAATCACAGTCCGAGTAAATGATGAGCATGTGACGTTTGACATTAAACGTTCTATGCAGCATCCTCAGAGTCAGGACGACGCGCTCTATTATGTCGACATCGTCGACACTTATGTGAGCACGCATTTCCAGGGTACGATCGAGGAGATAGATTCGGACACACATCTGTTGTGTGGGGACCTAGATGGCATTGCGCAGGAGGGCCACGATTTAGAGCAGCCAGTCTATCAGATTGGTGACGATGGTTCCCAGAGTCCGGATCGATTCACAGAAATTGATCGCGCAAGTGAAGTGAAGTCGAAGCCGTCAGTAGAAGATCCTCCGACCTTGGAGCTTAAGGAGCTTCCACCGCACCTGGAGTACGCATTTCTGGATAAGGAGCGTCATTTGCCTGTCATTATTTCATCCGGATTGGCAGAAGAAGAGAAGAGCAGACAGCTTAATGTGTTGAAACTTCATAAGAAAGCAATCGCCTGGAAAATCATGGACATAAAAGGAATAAATCCCTCCTTCTGTACACATAAAATTCTAATGGAGGATCAGTTCAAGCCGTGTGCGCAGCATCAGAGGCGGCTGAACCCAAACATGCAAGAGGTCGTTAAAAAGGAAGTGATTAAGTTGTTAGATGCTGGTATGATCTACCCCATTTCCGACTCTGTTTGGGTCAGTCCTGTGCAGGTAGTGCCCAAAAAGGGGGGCATGACTGTGGTCATAAACGATAGGAATGAGCTCATTCCAACCAGGACGGTCACTGGATGGCGGGTTTGCATTGATTATCGCAAACTCAATGACGCCACTCGCAAGGACCACTTCCCGCTTCCATTCATTGATCAAATGTTGGAGCGTCTGTCAGGGAAGTCATATTATTGTTTTCTGGATGGGTTCTCTGGTTACTTTCAAATTCCTATCGCTCCTGAGGACCAGGAGAAGACCACATTTACCTGTCCCTTCGGTACATTCGCCTACCGGCGTATGCCATTTGGGCTGCGTAATGCACCGGCCACTTTCCAGCGATGTATGGTCGCCATTTTCCATGACATGATTGAGGATTCCATGGAGGTGTTCATACTTCTCGGTATTTGGGGATTCCTTTGATCAATGTCTGGAAAATTTAAAAAGAATGTTGAAGAGGTGTGAGGAGACGAACCTGGTCCTAAACTGGGAGAAATGCCACTTCATGGTGAAGGAGGGCATAGTTTTGGGACACAAAATTTCTCACGCGGGCATGGAAGTCGATCCAGCTAAAGTCGACGTTATTTCACGACTTCCGCCCCCACCTCTGTTAGAGCTATACGGAGCTTTCTCGGTCATGCCGGGTTCTATCGGCGATTCATCAAAGATTTTTCAAAAATCGCCAGACCCATGACCCGTTTGTTGGAGAAAGATGCTCCGTTCGTGTTTGGAGATGATTGCTTGAGGGTTTTTGACCTTCTCAAGCAAAAGTTGATTGAGGCCCCTATTTTAGTCGCACCGGACTGGAGTTTACCGTTTGAAATCATGTGCGACGCGAGTGATTACGCTAAAGGGGCCGTTCTGGGTCAAAAGAAGGAAAAGCACTTCCATCCGATCTATTATGCGAGCAAAACTCTTCACGACGCTCAAGAGCATTACACCACGACTGAAAAAGAGCTCTTGGCGGTCGTTTTCGCATTTGATAAATTTAGATCGTATTTAGTGCTTTCGAAAACCGTTGTATACACTGATCACGCAGCCATTAGATACCTCTTCAGCAAACAGGACGCTAAACCGCGTCTAATCAGATGGATCCTGTTGCTGCAAGAGTTTGATATTGAGATACAAGATAAAAAGGGTGCTTTGAATGTAGCGGCTGACCATCTATCTCGTTTAGAGCATGGAGACATCGAGGATTCGCGTTGGGATTCAATCAATGACAAGTTCCCACACAAATCTTTGATGGGTGTTGAGATATGCGATGAGTCACCATGGTTCGCCGACTTTGCGAACTACCTTGCTTGTAGAATTTTGATTAAAGGATTGACTCACCAGCAAAAAAGGAAATTCTTTTCAGATATCAAGCATTACATTTGGGACGACCCTTTCTTGTTCAAGGTGGGTGCTGATCAGGTGATCAGAAGATGTGTATCAGGGAATGAGGCGACCGATATTCTGCGCCAGTGTCATGAGGGACCTACCGGAGGCCACCACGGAGCCAACTTCACCGCGAAGAAGGTGTTGGATTCCGGGTTTTACTGGGCGACCATTTTCCGTGACGCGCAGAGTTGGGTGAAAGCGTGCGATGCTTGTCAGAGGGCGACGAACATATCGGCACGCGACGAAATGCCCCAGAACTGGATACAAGTGTGTGAAGTCTTTGATGTTTGGGGGATAGACTTCATGGGACCATTCCCCCCCTCACGTGGAAACAAGTACATACTCGTGGCTGTTGACTATGTATCAAAGTGGGCGGAGGCGCAAGCCTTACCCACTAACGACGCCAGAGTAGTTGTGAGGTTTCTTAAGAGTTTGTTCGCCCGATTTGGCGCTCCGAAAGCGCTCATTAGTGACCGAGGGACTCATTTTTGTAATACACAGCTTGAAAAGGCTTTGTCCCGATACGGTGTGCATCACCGTTTATCCACGCCCTATCACCCGCAGACGAGCGGGCAGGTGGAAGTCACGAACCGTGGGCTTAAGCGCATCCTTGAGCGGTTTGTTGGAGCGAACCGCAAGGAGTGGTCGGACAAACTTGAGGATGCATTGTGGGCATTCCGTACAGCTTATAAGACCCCTATAGGGACCACCCCCTTTAGGTTGGTATACGGAAAGGCATGCCATTTACCGGTAGAATTGCGGCACATAGCCTATGAAAGCTCCGTACTCTACAAAGAGCGCACGAAGAAACTTCACGAAAAACGCTTGAAGGACCATAAAGAATTCCAAGCGGGTGATCTTGTTCTTCTGTACAATTCAAGGCTGCGCTTATTTCCTGGGAAGCTTCATTCACGCTGGACAGGACCGTACATAGTTAAGGAGGTATTTCCGTACGGTACTGTTGCAGTAGAGAACGCGGACGACGTTATTTTCAAGGTAAATGGTCACCGGTTGAAGCTGTACGTTGCCGGGCCGATAGAGTCGGCGGTGGAGGTGATTGAGCTCCAAACCCCGCACACATAATAAGTGTGGGGAGGAGAGAGTCTACGCTACTGACTCGCGCATCAAAAATGTAGCAAGAGCGTATTTTGCGCTTTAGGGGTAGTTTCGTCTTTTCTTGTATTTTTGTAGTTCTAGCGTAATTTAAGTTAGTTAGGTAATTTAAGTTAGTTTGTTTAGTTTTCGTACGTGCCGAGTGAAGGTTCTGTATTGCAATATTGTTAGAACAGTTGGCGTGTTGAAAAAACGGCGAAAAACGGCCGAAACAGTTGCTGGAAATAGCTTCTGTAGAAAATTCTGTATCTGCACCTGATGCACGACCGTTCCTCGGGTCGCACGACCGTGCGTCTCCGAGGGCCGGCACGGTGGATCGCACCCCCGGTGCATTTCCGAGAACAGTTGCTAGGGTTTGGGAGATGTCGGCGACGCAAGACCGTGCCACACGGAGAACGACCGTGCGTCAGGCTGAGGGCAGTTTTGTCATTTGGCACTATAAATACCCTCATCTGCAGCCCCCATTCACAATTTGCGAAACCCTAGTCGCTGCAGGCCGTTCCAGAGCGATACTTCATCAAATCGCACGGTTTTTCGCACGATCTAACACCCTTCTTCGCACGGTACGTTCCTAGTTGTAGATTTCTTGTTTCGTTGCTTTCTAGGTTAGATTTCTTCCGATTCTTCAAGGAAATTTTTAGGGTTCTCTTCATAAACAAATCGAAACCCTAACCCTTGTTGAATCGATGTATCGTGAACTTCTGGTGCATTTTCTGACCCCAGTTTGTGTAATAACTTGTTGATTTGTGAAAATCGGGCTAACTTAGAGCCTGGGTCAGAATCTGCAGAAAACCAAGTCGCACGGACGTTCCTCTTATGGAACGGTCGTGCCTCGCCGTTGTTTCACGATAAGTTGTTTGTTGGTCGGTGTTGCACGGTTGTGCCGTTGGTCGCACGCCGTGCAGTTCCGACATTTCTAGGCAGATGGTCATTGTCATCGGCGACGCACGACCGTGCGTCTCGTCGCACGACCGTGCCATATGCCCAGATCAGTTTGACAGTTTCTTCATAATTGGCTGCTCGCCTGTTTGTGATTCAAAATTCTCCTGTTTCCATCTCTCTAATGTTTTTCCTCGTACAGATGGATCACCCTTGCCTTCAGTTTGACCCCAACATTGAGAAAGAGGCTCTTTGCATTCCGAAGCGAGACGCATTGTGGGCAAGACGGGGGCAGTTTGGAGTCCCCCGATGGTTGGATTGGGAAGTCATGCGTGAACTCAATCAGTATGACAGACTAGACGACATGATGAGTCGCCCGCTTGCAAACCTGGTCGGTTGCAACCGACCCGTTTACTTGGAGCTGACAATTGAGTTCTTCGTATCTTATGCCTATGAAAAGCCGGTGGCTCATCGGAAACCCAAATTCCGCCATAAGGAGCGGGTAGCCTTCAGGTTATGTGGACGATGGCATACATGGTCGGTTGGTCGTTTGGGAAGAAGGCTCGGGATTTATACTAGGGACGACATGGATGATCCCGACGTCTTCAACGATAAGTTCACCTTCCCTTCTGATGCAGCACGGGATGCATTTTGGGCTGTAAATGCCGTTGGAGACCCCTACAACCCGAGGATGTCGAAGGCCTCGCGACTTAGAGACCCTTTGGTGCGAGTGATGCACCATGTTTTTAGCCATACGATATGCGGTCGCATGGACAGTCTCAGTAACTGTCCAACACCTGATTTGATCTTTTTATATGCGTTGGTTGACAAAGCACCAATCAACCTAGCCGCTCGAATGGCTGAGTACTTCGTCAAGAGCTCGGGGCGAACCCCGAACAGTGAGATACATGGCGGTCAGTATGTGACCGAAATAGCGTACAATGAGCGCTATATGACTGAGGAGGTGCTAGAGGGTCTCACTTTGATTACCGAGGGGGTTCATGTCGATATCAGGTCGCTGAAGGCCATGGGGGTGATTGTTGAGCTTGATAGGGGAGATAGGTTGAGGGGGTTGAATAACGAGGTCTGGGACCCGTTGCCTCCAGATGAGGAGGAAGATGAGGATGTTGAGATGGGAGAGCATATTCCGGAGCAGCAGCACCAGCACCAGCCACCGACACCACCATACTCGCCGCAGCACCATGCATTCCATCAGGACTGGCCTGAGTTCTACCAGCAGTTCCAGGATATGCGAGTGACTCAGGAGCAGCATGGTACCTACTTCGACCAGATTAGATCTAATCAGGCCGAGATTCGGGCCAGTCAGGCTGAGATTCGGGCCACACAGGACCAGCTTCAGCATCGCCAGGATACTCTATACCAGGGGGTGAGTGCGGGTTTTTCATATCTTTTCGGGGAGATGCATCACGCATACCCCGACTACTTTCAGCACCCACCGCAGTTCCCACCGTGGAACCCCCCTGGTGATGGCGATGCCGGCCCGTCCTATACGAGACACGATGATGATGGAGATGAGTAGTTGGCGGTGGTGATAGCAGTTGGTGGTGTTTTCTATTTCAGTACTTTATTTATTATTGGGTGTTTATTTTGACTGTTATTTCAAACACCCCGGTTATGTATTTCAGACAATATACTTTGTGTTTTGTTTGGATTGTAGTATTTATATTTATGTATATTATGGTTGATTTGTGATTTTTCTGTTTCTGTTATGTTTTGGGTGCACATGTGACATACTAGCAGGTTTTAGCTATCGGATCTTGGACCGGAGCACGTACCAGATACAGCTTCGGAAGTCTCGTGGCATCAATATCATCTTGAGGGGAGTATTTTTATCCCTTTCTCTATATTTCGGGTCTCGCATTGGGGACAATGCGAAGTTCAAGTGTGGGGAGGGGGTTAACTTTGTTAACTTTGTTAACTTTGTTTGTCCTCTTATTAAAAAAAAAAAATCAGAAAATCAGAAAAATCATTCAAAAATACTTGTATTTTGTATATATTTTAGTAAATAAACCGGTTGGTTGTGTTTTAGAAAGCTTTGGACTTGATAAAAACTCGACAAGCAAAATATTTTTGAAAAAGGAAACCGGAAAGCGTGACAAACAAAGAAAGACTTACATGATAGTTTTCACACTTTTACCCATTCCTTCCGTTACGTGAGCATATTTGAGCCTTGATTGTTATATATTTGTTCATTTCGGATATAGGAGTGAGCCGGATGTTATGTGTAATTTAGAACTTGTCACTAGTATGCTTGTTAAGACCATAAACGTGCGGATTTGTGTAAAAGTGATAGAGGCACTTAGATTACCCCCTTTGTTGTGTACTTGTTCTTTGTGTTGTGCTTCCCGTTCACCTTATATTACCCTTTAGGATTAACCATGTTGAGCCTTCCCGTTTACCTTTGTTTACCCACATTATCGCCCACTTAGCCAAATTTAGCCTTTTTATGTTTTAAACCTTTTTAGTGTTGAAACTCGGTCAAAATAATCGTTTAACTAGCGCTTGTTATTGTTTATGTTTCATTGTATAAATTAGTTAGTTTGCAAAAAAAAAAAAAAACAGAAAATAAAACACCCTAAAATAGGGTGAAGTTGATAAAAATCGAGCCATTTTGAATGCTTAAACGTTAAAATATCGTTGATTAGCTCGATTGCGCAATAGTCGCCTTTTTAAGGCGTTTGTATGTATAGTTGTATTGTTTGTTGCTAGTTAAACGCTACTACCGAGTTTTAACCATTTTCGCCACTTTAAATATCCACTTCCATACCCTTCGCCCAAGCCTAACGTTACAACCCGTAAAGACCTCTTGATTTACACTTGTTCGCATGTTAGTTGGTGGAGACGAGATCTTATGACAAGCTTATGATATTGCACATTTCATTGACGAGGCATTGAGTGTTTGCACATACACATTTTATGTATGTTTCATAAATAAAACCGAGTGTGTGTGAACATTGTGAGTCGTGTGAAGATTAACTTGTGAGTCAATTAAATGTGAAGTCACGGCTTTTTGGTTGTCGCTTTATAATTGCATATGCTTGTTGGGTTTGAGTCTTTTGATGTTGTCTTTCGACAAACCGGCTAACCGTTTATAGTAGTTTTCAATAAAATAGTGTGTAAATTATCGTTATTGTCCGTTTCTGTCTTTTATTGCTTTTTAGTTTAGCTTGCTTGAGGACAAGCAAGGTTCAAGTGTGGGGAGATTTGATATTCGCTAATTTACACATATTTTATTCCCTATTTTTACCCCTATTTTATGCGTTTTTGGCCGTAAAACCGTCATTCGGATACTTAATTATCTACACTTTTGTTTACAGGCCTAAAACAGCATACCAGACAAGATGATAGCGAAAACGAGGACTTTCCGGACAAAACGACGAAGCTACGGACATTCTGTTAAGGAAACTGACCTGGGCCAGTGGAACGGTCGTGCGACCTGATGCACGACCGTGCATCTCCGACAGTTGTTGATTAGTCCGGCAATGAACGAGCAGAGTGACTAGGCGTGCAAGGCAAACAAGGCCAGACCGGTGACGCACGAACGTGCCATCTGAAGAACGATCGTGCGACTCCGAAGATCAGCCAAACTCTCGGAACTGAACGACCGGTGCGACCAAGCGTGCAACAAGAACCCAGCGAAGAACGACCGTTCCATATGGAGAACGGTCGTGCGATTTCGAATCTGGTCAAAGATCTGATGACGTATGCAGTATGGTGACCCATACCCAATAATTGCTTAAAGTGCACGGTCGTGCCACAGGAAGAACGACCGTGCCACAGCAGAAAAATATAAAAACAGAACAGAAACATTCTGTTCGACATTCTGGAATTTTGGGAGCTTCACAGGCGATTATACAGGCTCCGGAGGCTTTGCTTTTGACCCGGATTCAAGCCACATTGTGCCGTTTAGCTCCATTACTATCCGGATTCTTAGTCTAGTGCTTGTTTATGGTTTGGTTTTCTAATATTTCCATGATTTTGTTAATCTTTCGAGTACTTAGATTAATGTTTATGTATTATTGTAGCCTTTGGGCAAAAACACAACAATCCCTTGCTTGATTATAACCATTAGTGTGTTAATCTTTGTTTGTAATGACATTTTGAAGTATTTTCTATGTTAATCTTTGATGATTAGTTTGCAACCTTGTTATTGATATTGAATTCTTGATTATAAGTAATTATGTTGGATGAGTGATGCTTGGTTAGTTAAGATAGTTGAAAAATGAAGCTTAATTAATCTTGTATTAGTAAACTTTGAACTTGGTTAACTAGTTTAGCTTGGTTTAAATGTATGCATCATGATATTAGAAATGATTAGTGATTTAATAAAATGTAATTATTGTTAATCAAGAGAGCTTGCCGTCACGTAAGGACCTTAACGGGTTAGATGGTGTCGTTATAAATTCTTGCCATGATTTGTTAGCTTAGTTAGTAGTTTAGGCCAAAATTGCTATCTTGGTGAATTATTGTGCAAGATTTGTAAAATGAACTCGGTTGTGATTTAATCTAGTTTATGCTTGACAGTTGGTGGTTGCATTGTGTTTATCGGTGTCGCTTTCCTTGTTTAAGTGCGGTTGGAAAACTCCTAACGGATGACTAACTTATTTTTAAGAGATTTTCATAGACATTTATCAATTGCACGTTAAAGAACAATTTTAGGTGGTTAAAGTGTGTTTATCGTTTTAACTTTCCGAATGATTGTCATGTTAGGATTCCCGAAAGGGATACTAATTGTCTTAAATTGGATTATTGACTGAATGCTTCTAGTGCCAAAACCGACTTAGTTGACATGCTTTGGTTGTGTATTAAGCAAGGCTTTTTATCTATTATCTACTATGTTTTTATTATGTATTTGTTTACGCTTACTTTAGTTTAATTAAAATCAAACAAACCTTATGTTTTTACCGGTAGTTTAGTGACAAAGGTCTAGTATTATTTCTCCGCCCATTTCCTTGGATCGATACTTGGTTCTTACCGATACTTTATTACATATATGACGGGGTACACTTGCCTCTTTCGTGTGTGTTTTGATGTAAAAGTAATAATCACTTTTATAAATTTAAAACCAAATCGTGTGTAAATTCATTGCAAAATTATGTATATATACGCACACGTCAGTACACTAAATCCGCTAATCATATACAATTGAGTTGAATCTAAAAACTTGTAGAAACCTTAGGTTGGCAATTACCGAAACCGGGTGTGATCCATTTTTCCTATTATTGTTTAGCAATCAATCTTTCTTGCAATCGTTACTCATTAGTTATTAATCAATTCAATCTATTTCAGTAGTTTAAATTCACATCTTCCAACAAAACAAAAAGAAAACAAATATCATAGCAAGCTTCATAATTGTGACATTTCTTTATAATTCAATCGAATCCACACACAAACCACATACTCTTCGTGGTTCGACCCCTTGCTACCACTAGCTATTTTTTAAGGGTAAATAGGGTTTATAAATATTATCTTTGACCGGAGCGCGACACTCCGATCAAATTTTGGCGCCGTTGCCGGGGAGTGCGTGCGCTTTGTGTTTGGATATTGTTTGAATTTACGTGATTAACTGTTTAAATTGCATAGTTCTTTTCTTGTACTTTGTCTTTTTCCTTGTTACGCGGGGTGTGTTACTTGTGCAGGTTATAGGTAGTGCATGCATACGCGGAACTCCGGGAGGACTTCACCGTTAGTCTACGAGCCAGAAATCGAAAGAGTTGCAAGAAGAAACTTAGCAAGCCGATTAGAAGCAACTCTTGCTTCTAATCAAACCACTCAAACATTACAATTCACACCACCCATTGGAACCGATTCAATGGCAAACCAAAGCCAAAACTCCACCCAAAACCAAAACCAAAACCAAAATCCACATCAATTCCAATACTGAGGAAACTTCAATCCCGGCCCAAATGCTCAACCTATACCTCAAGAACAACCGGGTGGCAACAACTCGAGACCACCTACACCACCGTTTCAAAACCGAGGCCCTAACAATAACCAAAGAACACCTCCACATCAAAACCTCAACCGAAAAAACCCTTTACCCACCAACCTTGATGACCGAAACGTTAACTCCGATCGTAGAGGTAACCGTGATCGTGGCAATCCCGCGAATGAAGACCCATTCTTCAATATCGATGATTTGAGGAACTCAATCCCCGACGATGAACCATATAGTGTTCTCGGTTACCAATCGCCAGAACACGTGAGTATTCACTCGGAGTATTCGGATGACGGTGGGAATTACAACGAGCGGGTTGAAGATGACTTTTGGGAAGATGATAACATGGGGGACTTTCATAACGCTCGGGGGTTTGAGTATGAGGACTTCGGTTATCAAAATGCTAATTTTGTGGGAAACAACGAAGGTTATGGTTATGGGAATGTCCGGAATGATGGTTATGGAAATAACCGCCAGCCACGAAACAATAATCCAAGGAACCGGGATGACGGTTATTACAACAATAACAACAATGCTAACCGTAACCGGATTCCCCAATTCGTGGGGGGTGGTAATCAAGGTGGAAATAGAAGAGGTGACCGAAGGTATAATCGAAGGCCGGTTGATCAAGAAGTGAACGGCCCGCGTCGTCATCAACAATGACTCTCCAATAGTTTGTGAAAGAAGGATGTTCGATTGCAAGCCCCACTACATCAACATACTTCCCCACTTCAACGGGAGGTCCAATGATGAACCGTACACTCATTTGGCGGAGTTTTCGTCCATATGTAGCACTATCGGGGGGGGGCATAATTTTGCATTGGAGGAGGTCAAGCTTCGATTATTTCAGTTTTCGCTAAAAGATAAAGCGAAACAATGGTTTCTTACACTACCGGCGAATAGTATTCGCACGTGGGCTGAAATGCAGCAAGTTTTTCTTGACGAATACTACTCAATGGCGAAGACCGACGATGCTAGAGATGAAATTCGGTCTTTTCGCCAACTTTCGAGTGAACCGTTACATGAAGCATTCACTCGATTCAAGGAATTGATCCGGAAGTGCCCACATCATCAAATCGAAAGGTGGGAGTTGGTTAAATGCTTCGTGAGGGGTTTGGATGATGAGACGTGGAACCGCCTTGAATCGACCAGTAATGGAGCTCTATTAAGCAATCACGAGGATGACGATTGGGAGTTCCTAGAAAGAATGAGCAAGAGATCAAAGGCAAAAGAGTCGGCCGACCGAGCCAAAAAGCACCCTACCTCAAGGTCTTGGCCCGATCGTGATGCAAGTTCTAAGGATCGGATTGATACGTTGGAGCGGGAATTGGCCCGCATGAAGAAGAAAGAAGTGGGTGCGGTACAAAATAGCGTATGTGAAGAATGTGGTGACATCGGTCACCGAACCGATAATTGCCAAGCCACCGCGGATGTGAATCAAGTGTATGGAGACCAGAGCCAATACGATATGAACTCCAACACTTACCACCCCGGGTTGAGGAACCATCCTAACTTTATGTATGGTAATGCCTCCAATCAAATGAACCTGAATTTCCAATCGGGAAATCAAGGTGGGTATTCGCACCAAACTCGCCAAGGAGGTAACCAAGGGGGTTACCAAAGGAATTACCATAATCAAGGTGGTAATGGAAGCGGGTCGAATAATCAAACCGGTGGTGGTGATTTGAATGCAAAGATGGATGTAATGCTTTCGATGATGCAAGAGTCCAAGAAAGAGAATGAAATTCGGGACAAATCGCAAGAAGCATTAGCAAAACAAGTGGGCCAACTTGCGGAGGAAATGGCTCAAATGAGGGGAAGCATGGGAAAGCTTCCAAGTGACACTACAATGAACCTGAAGCATCAAGGTTCTAGCACAAGCAATGTGAGGAATGCACGCGTTAGCGCGGTAAGTATTCTTCCAAATGATGAAAATTGTAGTGTTGAAAGCATTCCACCACCACAATTCATTGATGGTGTAGTGGAAAATATAAGTGATGAGCCGGGAAGTGAAAATGAACAAGAAACGATTTCACAAAGTAAAATTGAAAACATAACTAAAAATGCTTTTTGTGAAAATTGTTTAAATCAACTTAACCCGCTTAATGTATCGAAAAGTAAAGAACGGTGCCCACCAAAGGACGAGGGGTGGGAAAATTTTAAACAAGCTAAAATTAATTTGCCGTTACTTGATGACATTAAAAAGGTTCCGGCTCATGTGGAATGCTTGAAAGAGTTGAGCATTGAAAAGCGGCACAATAAATTACCCGAACCGGTTGATTTGGTATCACATGTTAGTGCCGTTTTATCAAGTGCGCTCCCCCAAAAAGCTCAAGATCCGGGAGATCCTCTTATTCCAATTCAAATTGGAACATTTAAAATTGAGAGGGCACTCTTAGATCTTGGAGCTTGTGTGAGCATCTTGCCCGGGAGTTTGTATGACCAATACGATTTTGGTCCATTGAAAAAGTTTGACACTCCCGTGGTGTTAGCCGATCAGACCCCAACGCATCCATGGGGGATGGTGGAGGATGTGATTGTTAAGGTGGATGACTGCTACTACCCAGTTGACTTTTTGGTAGTAGACTATGTTGGGTGCGTTGAGGATACCCAACCGATAGTTATCTTGGGTAGGCCGTTCCTGGAAACTGCAAATGCTATAATAAATTGTGCAACGGGAACGGTAAGCATGAAGTTTGGGGATCGGGAATTAAATTTAAATGTTTTTCCAAATTTCACTAACCCGCTCGGTGAGGATAAGTGTCCTAAAAAGGACATGAATCCAAACAAAAAGGTATGTGCTATGGTTGGTAGGTTTGGAGAAACAAACAAGAAGACGGTCAAGAAGAAGAAGTCGAAGAAGTCACCTCAAGAAAAGAAGAAGGAAGAGGAGGTGAGGAAGTTTGGACCGTTTGGCAACAAATGGTATGAATCACCAGTAGGTGATTTCGAGGAGTTCGTGGCCGGCAAGCATGCCATTCGACCACCATGAGGTGGTAAGTCAATTGTTGTTGTATATTTTATTTCGCATTTCGTTTTAGTTGTTATCCTTAGTTTAGTTAGTATTGTTGTTGCTGTATAATTTTGTTATTTCGTTTTAGTAGTTAAATGAACGTTGTGGGTGTGTTCCCTATATAACCCTCACGAGACCTACTCGTCCTCCCGAGCTATCGGGAGGTTTAAAGGGCTTGCGTGCATATGCTAAATGCCGCCGTGATTCCTACGAAAGTGAGTTAGGATTGTTATTGTTGTAAATTATTTTTTCCACAAAAATAAAGGGAATTTAACGCATGATTTGGTAATACTTTCATAAAAATGGTAGAACTAACCACCTAACAAATTTCAATGGTTGTGAGAAGCATGCTTCTACACAAGGGTTAAGATTTGTAGGTACAACATGTTCGCGAGACAACCGTTTTTATGATGAGAAGAAGAATATTTGAGCATCTAGCGACAAAAACCAGGTGCATGCGTTTCCTTTTTACCTTGATTCTTAGTTTAGTAAAAAGTGGATTGTATTTTGTATTTTATTTTTTCGGGGTGAAATTTTGGGGAGGTTAGTCGTGTCACATCCCTTGTTCGTTTAAAAACTCTAGTTCTTACGCATTGAGGACAATGCGTACCTCAAGTGTGGGGATGGGGGAGTAGTAAAAGTTTTCGATTTTGACCCGTTCATTTAAGTACTACACATTGAGGACAATGTTTACCTCAAGTGTGGGGATGGGGGAGAATTACAAAAAATTTTCAAAAATTTCTTGTTTTAAAAGCGATCTTAAAAGCACAAGTAACTAAGTCAACGAGGGATAGCACAACCCATTTGGTCTTTTGTCATGGTCAAGTTCAAATTAATAAGCATAACGGGTATTTAGCGGGTGGTTATTTGGGAATAATTCGCCTAAGGAACTAGCATTTGATGCATATCACATATCATACCCTTATACGTGAGATTTTGAGCCACTTTTATATCATAGATTTACATATACATGTTTCTTTGTTTGAGTGGACCATTAGTCGCGTATTGTAGAACTTGCAACTTTGGATACGTTCGAGACCATAGAACGAATACAAGCACAAGAATGATCAAGGTAAACCTTTTCCTTTTACACCATTTTTATACCCTTACCCAAAAATTATCCCCTAGTAGCCAATCTTGAGCCTAAACCCTTCGTTTGACTACCCTTTAACCCATAACCTTAAAACATTTTTCTTTTAAACCCGTGTGATGGAAATTCGATTATAGGAGTAAAGTTTGTATAGTTGTATTTGTTTGTTTGCATAAAAAAAAGAGAAAAATCAGAAAATGTATGAAAAAGATAGAAAATTGTGAGAAAAGAACAAAAATATATGTTCTTAGTTTGAGAAATAAAAGGCTAAAGTTGTTGCCTTGTAGTCGATGTTATAGTTTAGTTTTTTTTAGAGTAGTCTTTTGTAATAAAAATCGAATTTTCATCACCTTAGCCACTTTAAAATATCCCATTTCCTACCTTTAGCCTAGCCCCGTTACAACCCTTACAAAGACCTTATGACTTGTGCTTAGTATTCGTGATCGGTGGTGAAGAATGATTGAGTTGCAAGCCTATGCGGGTACGTGTTCTAATCGGTTTTGAGCGATTATTCTTTGAAGTGCTAATAAATTATGAGAATTAGCCAATTTATAAACCGAGTGGAGAGAACATTGTGAGGGATGTGCATGAATTGTTGGTTTCGCGAGCGGGTTAATCTTGGATAACCATTGCATATGTGAATGTTCACCTTACCGTTAAATATGTTGAAAATTGTAAGGAGTTTGAACTTTAGTATGAAAATGAACCTTAACCTTTGTCTCGGGAATGGGGAGTGTATTCGTTGTTCGACTTACGTGAAAGTGAAAAACAGATTTGCTTGAGGGCAAGCAAAAGACAAGTGTGGGGATGTGATACGTGGTTGAAAACCGATGTTCGTAATTGTGTAACTTAGTGTTTTTACATAAGTTTTAATCTTGAATAGCCTACTTTTAATTAGATTTGTGTTTTGCAGGTTTAATGAAGTTTAAGGTGCATTTCGGGAGCTTTACGAGCTACCGGGAGGAAAAACGGACAACCGGGACGCGTTACGGATCACACGGAAGTGCAAAATGGAAAATTTGAGAAGTGAAGATGGAGAGGCCGTCGCCGACGGGTTCTAGGCCGTCCCGGACGGGCTCTAGAAACACCCGTCGGCCAAACTTGGCCGTAACCAGTCAAATAGCCCGTCGCCAGTTTTTTTTAACTTTTGAGAGGGCGTAGGCTACGGGTATAACCCCGTCGGCGACGGGCTCCCGTTTGTTCAATTGCGAATTTTGTTTTTTCTTGATCTTTTGACGAGTTTAAACGGTTCTTGAGCCATTAACTCGGGAGTTACACTCTTTATCTTGTATCTTGGAGCCTCAATTCACCCACCATTCATCTCTATTCCATCATCACACATAACATCACCCGAATCAAGATCTTCATCATCAATCATTCACAATCAATTCATCCTAAACCCTAGTTCTCCATATCATCAATCCTTCCACCATCATCCTTCACCAAACCTTCATCATTCACCATTCCTCCATCCTTCAAGCTTCAAGATGATCTTCATTAAGTTCCAATCATCCGGTGATCAAGCTTCTTCAACCATGAGCGGCTAATCATCTCGGTTTCACCCCGGCGTAGGTAGTTGTTAATTTAGGGTTTCGAATTGTTTATTGCTTCAACTTTGTGACAACTTGTGTTTGATTTTTGAAACCATTGATAATAGTGTTACATTTGTTGCGAATTCGTAAATTGTCGAACGATGTTAAAAGTTATGACTTTACGAAATGGTTATATGTAATTGTGCATTGTCGTGGTTAGGTTTTACTTGTGTTGATTATAAAGTGTATTCTTGTCCGTTCTTCGGGACGTTGATAGTTATTGGCACCTAAGTCACGGTACACTAAATCCGCTAATCATATACAATTGAGTTGAATCTAAAAACTTGTAGAAACCTTAGGTTGGCAATTACCGAAACCGGGTGTGATCCATTTTTCCTATTATTGTTTAGCAATCAATCTTTCTTGCAATCGTTACTCATTAGTTATTAATCAATTCAATCTATTTCAGTAGTTTAAATTCACATCTTCCAACAAAACAAAAAGAAAACAAATATCATAGCAAGCTTCATAATTGTGACATTTCTTTATAATTCAATCGAATCCACACACAAACCACATACTCTTCATGGTTCGACCCCTTGCTACCACTAGCTATTTGTTAAGGGTAAATAGGGTTTATAAATATTATCTTTGACTGGAGCGCGACACTCCGATCAATGGGCCGAACGTTTTGAAAATTGGGTTCAAGCATATTACCTAGATGCATGGGATTATACTGAATATCGATATATTAGACCGGTTAAGGACGACAGAAAGAAGGTTGATATTAAAGACTTAAGTGTTGAAGAAAAACAGAAATACAAAAATGAAAAGTTGATGGTTAGTCTCTTGCAACAAGCCATTAAGGATGAAATCTTGATTTTACTACAACATAACGGAAGTGCACAGTCAATATGGAAAGAACTAAAATCGAAGTTTGTTGGTAGTAAAGAGATGATCAAGAACAAAACGTCACTTATGAAGAAAGAATTTGATCTATTCCGTGGATTAAGAACTGAAACAACCAAGCAGATTATAGAAAGATATTGCAATTTGGTGAAGAATATGAAAAGATTGAGCATCAATAAAGAAAAAGATGAATTGATTTAAAAGTTGGCCGATGCGTTGCCACATGATGTTTGGGGAACATATCTTATGATGTTAAAAAATAAACCTGATTTTGACAATCTATCGCTGAGTGATTTTATTGAACAAATCGAAGCTCAAGAGCTGGAACAAAGAAAGATAGCAAGAATGAAGAACTATGGTGGTGAACAAGATATTGGTTTGTACTAGAAAGGTGGTGTTAGTGATAAGACCAACATTGCACCAAAGATCGAAACTGCTTTTAATGCCAAAAGTTCTTCTGAAAGTTCATCTCAAGGATCAAGTAGCAAAACTGTATTTTCTTCATATCCATCGTTTGATTCAAAATTTTCAGCAACCAAGAGTGGTTAAGTTCTACAATGCAACATTGCACTAACTATTGAGAATGATCAAAATTACTCAGAAGAATTTGAAAAAAGTCATATGTCTTTGTTTAGACTTAACTAAGACCCGTTAGGAATCTAATAGGTTATTAAAACCTTCATTCCAGATTTAGGAGCCCAGTAAAAGATATCTGCAATTGCTTGATTGTATACGGCTGGGATAAATTGTATAATTTGCTCAGGTAAATACTTTTAACTTATTTTCCCTTATACGGGCTTGGGGTACGGTATATAAAATACCGCTTGGTCGGGCATTGAATTTTTAATCATATGAAGGTTAATTTATTGAGATGACCTGTTTAATCTGTTTTGTTTGTTTTAAGCCTTTGGGGAGTTAATGACCATGTCCTGGATATCCTCGGTTCATTCATTGAAATGGCCACGACTTAAGCACGGGGTGTAGGCATACACCTGCCGGTGCGTATGTAAAAATAATATAACAGCCTGTTCGAGAATAACTCGCCGCGGGATATATTATGTGGTGTGTCTATTAATCTTTAACCTGGTATTCAGCCCGGGCTACTGAACGCATAATAAACATGTAATTCTTTAACAAGTTTATTTTTTAATAATTATCCCAAGTTATAAAAGATTATTTTGTGCTTTGCGCATTCAAACCAAATTTTCTTAAACATTTTCAAAATGAGTCGGTTAATTGTATTTACCAGTGTAACTGACGTATTTTCCAAAAAGGCTAAGTGCAGGTACTAAACGGAATAGGCTGGCTACTCCTAGCATCAATAAAGAGTCTTGCAAGCTTAGATGTTTATAAATATGTTGAACAATGTTCCTTTAACTTGATCCGCCTGTGGATCCTTTTACATTCCGTTGTAATATTTTGATATTACTTTCATTCGGGTTGTAATGTTTTTATCTTTCGACTTCCGTTGTGTATTAAACTGTGATAAATTGTCTATGATGATATCAACTACGTCACGATACTCCCCACCGGGCCCACCGGTAATACGTGGAAATATCGGGGTGTGACACAAGACAACAAGGATGGTCATGAATGTACAATAAGGAATTGAAATAAACTAACTAACTAACTAAGAAGAAAACATCAAGTGATGTGTGGATTTGTAAGTAGGATAGCCCAAGCTATCCAAATAATCACATATATTCAAGTTCAAGACTTGTTCATCACTTGTGGGTTAAAACCCTTTTAAAACAGAAAGTTTTGAGGCTTAAAACCTCTGGATTTGTATGTTACAACCTTGTTTTTAAGCACACATAATCATAGTCTTGATTAGTGGCATAAGGACATAGGAATGTATAAAGAAAATATAAGCTCATGTATGTTTAATAAATTTTCCTTTCAAAACAGAAAGTTGGACCTCATTTTGGTGATGTTTCACCTTGGTTTTCCATGGAAAACCTTGTGAGAACAATTCTAGAGGTGTTCCACACTTTGTAGAGGAAGAAGAAGTGAAAAAGATGGAAGAAAGGTGAAGAAAAGTGCTCATTTAGCACTTAGAATAATTTATCCAAAACTTGCATTTTCAGCTGAGATTAGAGTGTTTTGAGAGTGTAAATGAGTTGAAAAAATGAAAATGAGTGTTGGGAGCTTGGTTTTATAGTTGAGTGAGGTTAGGTGATTGTTTAATGAGGTTTAGAAGCCCATTAGTGGTGAATGGAGGTGGAGGTTGGAGCCATAAATACAAGATTCAAAATTTATATTTTAGGGGGGGAGGTTGGAGATAAAAATGCAGATTCAAAACATGGGTTTTAGGGAAGGTTTGGCTTTTTGTCACAAATGGTCCCTCAAGTTTGATAAGTATGCAATTAGGGCCCCAAAGTAAGGTTTTAGGGTGTTTTCGAGTGCTTTTCGCGTAGTTTCAAGCGTGTAACAAGCATACAAGTATCGTAAACTTAATAGTGATGTCAAGTATGTCCTTGTATGTGAAATTATGTAAAACAAGTATCGTTAATGCCGGTTATAACACATAGTTGTTGGTTATCGCACAAAATGCAAGTATAGACGATTTACGATCTATCACACATAATTGCAAGTATAATTAATATGTCGAAGGTAGTTACAAGTATAATATGATGTATAATAAGTATTGGAATCATTAATTGTTGGTTAATCACAAGTGTTGCATGTAAACGCGTTGAAAGTCGGTTATTTGCACGTATCGTCACATAGTTTCGAATTAGGGTTCTTGCATGCGATTACAAGTACAAATTGAACATAACAAGTATAAATGGAACATAATTGATATAAATATGACTTCCATTATGATCGGTGTCTCGGATTACAAGGCTTCAAAATGAAATACGATTACAAGGAATACAAGTATCCAAAAATAGAATTACAAGACAACTTTCTAATTAAGGAAAGTTACGAAAAGGTAGAGTGTTACAGTCTCCCCTCCTTTAAGAAATTTCGTCCCCAAATTTATTCAAGAGGAAAAATTTGAAAAAGAGAACGTTTTGGCTAAGGCAATTGACTAAAATCGAGACTAAGAAGTGTGAGATGTGTCGAAAAACGTATGAAATTGCCCGAGGAACGAAAGGATAGGTTTAAAAAAAAGAGTTTTGACTAAGATGACTTGAGATATTAAACACAAGTAAAATGTGTATGTGTGTGTATATGTAAGGTGAGCTTTAAACAAGTTTGAATACCTCAAAATGGAAAGGTATTTTATAATATGTTACCTAAGAAAAAAAACTTTTGTACAAAAACTGTATGTATTTTTGATGGAAAGTGTGACCACACTGTAGGTTGTAAGAAAAGTTTCATTGGTTTTAAAGAGCATTGATAAATCTCAGTTTTGTAGAAAAATTGTTTATTGGTGAGAAACGAGTAAGTTAGGTATTTTAAATAATACGGTTTTGGAGGTAACGACCAACTAAGCGTGTTTGCACATAAACAAGAATGGAAGATAGTCTCAAAGCAAGAAAGTATTTTGGGGTTTGAACTTTTAAACCGATTGATGATAAATGAGGTTTGTGTAAAGACAAGGAATAACTGGGAACAACAGAGGTATGAGAGTGAACGGTCGATTAGGTAGAGGAATGCAAGGATAGGAATGTTATGTGTGTTGGATAATAAACGAAAGCGATGCGTTAAGAATGAGGTCTCGTCATGGATAATCGGATGTTGTGAGCTAGCAATGTGTTTGTGAGTTGTTAAAGTTTGTGTATCGGGTCTAAATAGGGTCTGCAAAACACCGAATTTCTCATGGCACGTATTACAAAAGTTTGGTAACATGGTGAAAACACTTATATATAGGAAGTACCAGCGGCGTATCCACCATGTTTTAATCATGTTACGTCCGTTTTGTTGTTCGGTGTCATGTTACGTTCCAGGTTTTACCATACATAGTAGTACACTCTATGATTCTCATGCGCCTATCATTATAATCCTGTGTGCACCCGCGATTATTTTGATCGTCGCATGATCTGCATAGCTTGTACTAGTTGTGTATGAATCAGGGTATACATAAATTTGGAAAATGAGAATGTGTACGTATAAGAAGGTAGTATATAAGCATGTTCATGTGTAAGTATGTATGTGACCCAGGTAAGCAAATCCCTCAGGTTACGCTCACGTATAGGTACGCATGTATGAATATGAGTATGAATAAAAGTATGAGCATAAGTATAAGTTTAAGTATGAATATGCACGTAAGTATAAGTATAAAGATAAAACGTATGAGTAGTATGAGTATAAGTATATAACAACCCTCCTAAAATTCTTAAAACACCCCTATATGTCCTAAAATACACCCCGTATATGAGAAATAGGCCTGAAATAGCCTTATTTTAACAAAAATCAAATAAAAACAATATTTTATGTTGCTCGCGGGGCGTGACAGTGTTGAGGCAAGCTGTCGCGTGCCGCGACCCGCTGACACCAGGCGTAACCCTAGGCCGCCACGTGTCACGATGCGTGTCGAAGCTAGTCCTTGAGTCAGCAAGGCTAGGGCCTACTCTACAAGCTCTCGCGGGTCGCGAAGGCCCCGTCTTCATCTCTCGCGGGGAGCGAGAAACCCACTGATCAGCCCTATAAATAGAAGAGATCGGCTTCAGTTGAAATCGTTCAAAACTTTCGAATCTCTCTCAAAATTCTGAATATTAGAAATAACTCTCGGGTATAAAACCCACTAAAAAGCGAAGCTCTGCCTCGTTGTAAGTATTATAACCCCCGGTTACGTATTAGTAACTCTGCCCGATCGATCTAGTGCTCCGTAACGCATGTCAAGGCTCTGCCTGACTCAGTCGTTGGAGTTCTGTCTCGAGGGGAGGGTATAGCTAATGTAAATTTGGGTTATTATACTAACACATGTGCATTGTTTAAATTAATAGATTATAACTAGGAAGTCACAAGGAAATACCTAAATTAGCAATGTGAGTTTATCCTCTTTTTGTAAACTATTTTTACAAAACCTCAATTGTTTTAAATTATATTTAACAGTGATTGAGTATTTGTAAATCTACAATTATTGTCGGTATATTGGAGTTTTGTATACATTACTTGTTACTACACTGTGAGTAGTAGAATGACCACAATCAGGATTGACAGTACCGTGGGTGGTAATTAAAGTAGATGTAAACAAATGTAATTGCGGGTTGCCCTCAATGCTGTAAAATGATAAAACTTGTTTTGATTAAACTGGGATTCACTCACCAGTATTTTCCACTGACAAAAATGTTTTAAACGCGTTTTAGGTAACAAAATATGAAAGCCAAATAGAAGCCAGCTGGAGAGCACAAAAGGCTTGGAAAAGTGGCTATAAAAGTTACCTAAATAAAGAAGAAGTTTTATTTCAATAAATTAGGATTTATCCCTATAAACAATGTTGTAATAGAAACTTGGGTTTTTACCATGTATTTATTAATATAAAATGTGGTGTTTTACTCTGATAAACTATTTCCTAACTACGGTCCTGATATAAATTCCGCTACCAAATAAATTAACACTGATACCACCGAATGTGCGAGCTCGCGACCGCCCGCCTTTCGGAGCAGGGGTCGGGGGTTGCGACAGATGGTGGTATCAGAGCTACAACCACTGATTTGAGCCACAGAAGTGTTCTGCTGACATCAAAATTTGTCAATTCTGTTAGGAAATAATCTATGTGACTATGTGTATACATGTATATTATTATTTTGTGTTATTTGACAATCTGTTAGTTTACAGTATGATTGATCAAGGACCATTTGACGCCTATCGTCACCTATCTAATTCTCCTAGAGATGAAGGAACTTCCTCCCAACCTACTCCCTCGGGGTATTCAGCTGACACAGAAGAGGGGATTTTCATATTTAAGGCGCAATCCGAAGAACCATTCGAAAAAGAGAGGATGGTTCAGTCGGGGAGCACATGAGCGTAGGAAACGAATGAGGAAGTTACAGCAACAAAGGGCTTTAGCAGCAGCAAATAGGGAGATGAACGCCCAGACCCAAGACATAATTAATAGACGTTTGGCCAACTTTCACATACTAGCCACTACTGCAGCCGACCCAAACCTAGAACAAATCATTGCACCACAACCACTACCACTGTTCCCAACTCAACCCATGGAAATAGAACCTAACCTAGGAACTGGATTTCCCATACCAGCTTTTAACCCTGATGAGATACCTAGAGTCCCAGCACCCAATCCTATAGCTTATGACCCATGGAATGATGACCATAGAGATTATCAAGAACTCTACCCACAGGAGGAACCCATGCCAAACCCATTAGCACCATACCCCAATCTTGACCCTCTAGATCCATATTGGGATGCCGATCAGTATGTTCGGGAAATAATTGAAAACCCATACCCATATGGAGAACCTTTACCTATGTACCCTGACCCAGTACCCGCACCACGATCACCCATGAGTGATGAGAACGTTCAGGAACTTCGTATGTACAGTGAGGAGTTGATAGATGAAGGAGAGAGGATGAAAGAGATAGGAGAGAAGCTCGTGTGGAAATACGACGAGCGGGAGATGCAGTTTAACCCATAGTAATATATATATATATATATAAATGCGTGTAGTTGAAAAAAATCAACTAAAATAGATAATCTAATGCCTACTAATACATAACTAGTACTGTATTTTAAATTCCAGTTGCAGTTTGTAATAGATGCATATACATAGAAAAAGAGTAGAATGTCGCAATGCTCGACGATTTTGACCAATGTGTTTGTTTGTGTAATTTTTAGCATTAAATTTTATCCTGTGATATGAATACCTGATAAATGTTTATAATTCAGATGGATAACGAAGTGAATCAGGAAAACCAGAAGGAAAAATTACAAGTTTTGTCCTTTATCTTTATACCACTTTTCAGGTGGTGTCCTTTTTAACGAATGTTGACAGACGGTGTCCTTTACTAGGTATTTTGTTGCAAGTTTAGTCCTTTACACCCAACCCAGTTAAAAAACCCTGTTAATTGTTGGGTGTAAAGGACTAAACTTGCAACAAAATACCTAGGTAAAGGACTAAACTTGCAACAAAATACTTAGTAAAGGACACCGCCTGTCAACAATTAACAGGGTTTTTTAACTGGGTTGGGTGTAAAGGACTAAACTTGCAACAAAATACCTAGTAAAGGACACCACCTGTCAACATTCGTTAAAAAGGACACCGCCTGAAAAGTGGTATAAAGATAAAGGACAAAACTTGTAATTTTTCCAAACCAGAATAACGATAATAATGGTAACCAAATAGCTAACAGTGCCATCCAACATATAGTGGCACAGGGGATTATAGACGCTATGCTATATATTATAAAGACTGTTAAGGAAGCATAAAATAATAAAAGTAATAGTGGAAATAAGCGACCACCTACTGAACCCAGTCACATTATAAATAATGGGTCGTTACTTCAATTGCCTATTCCAAAAAGAAGACGAACCATGTCTTATGGTTGTTCTTACAAAGAATTCTGGTCTTGTAAACCAATAGAATTCTTTGGCAATGAATGAGCCATTGCAGCTCTACACTGGATAGAAAAGACAGAGGCCGTCTTAAAAATAAACAAATGTGCAGAAGAAGATAAAATCATGTTTGTTTCCAATCTTTTTAAGAATTCAGCCTTAGAATGGTGGAATACTATTCTCCAGTCTAGGGGAAGTGACAGAATCTATAATATGGAATGGACTGAGTTTAAAAACATGGTCGAAAGAAAATTCTGTCCTCCCAATGAAAAAGAACAAATTGCTAATAAGTTCTTAAACCTTAGAATGACTGGAGTAGACTGTAAAGGTTACACTACCATATTCTTCGAATATGCTAGAATAGTGCCAACCTTAGCTTCACCAGGACCAGTATTAATCTCCTGTTATATCTGCGGATTAATCAATGAGATTAGACATGTAGTCAAGGCAGCCAGACCCCAGACCATAGAAGAAGCTGTAGAACTAGCAAATACCTTGACTGATGAATTGGTATGTGTGACAACCTGCGTTTCCGAGGTAAACGTCATATCTATCGCCACCTTTTTATCATATTCGTTTATTATTTTTTCTTTTTATATATTCTTGCGAAATAACTCTTGTAATTTATACAAACTAGTTAAATTTCCGCCCGCGCGTTGCGGCGGGGACCCAATGACTGCAAAACGCGTGTCAGTAACGGCAAACAGATACCGAATATCAAAACATAAATAAAAATGTCATGAAAAGGATAGTCAATCCGTCCTAGAAAAAACGATTTTAAATAACCTAATATATAATAATAATAGGACCCACAAGTCCTACACGTTGGAAATTCGGTTGTTTTCAGTTCAGTTATTACGGTGCTAACATGTTAAAATATAGATGAGCTCGGTACAGGTAACAGCACCGAAAGTATCGATCCGGAAAATCATCGAAATTAGGTACCGGCACCGAAAATACTCGGTACAATACGGTATGGTATTTGAAGGTAAAAATCAATAAATATAGGTATGGTGCTAGAACTGTGTCGAACCGAAAGTAACGATTCTGAAAACGCCAAAAGGTGGGTACCAAATTGGTACCGAAAACGATTTGGTATAGTAAATTTGGTACCGATACGATACCGGTTTGATTACAGGATTTGATACGATTTGGTCATCAATAATCTAAATATCCAAGTTAATTTTACATGCTACAATTCATTCATTACGTAAAAAAACAAAAAATAAAGCAAAATAAATTGTTGTGTATATAAAACCTCATTCAAACGAAATACAATTTACTTACTGTGTGTATGAAAAGTAATCTAAACTGTGCAATTATTTGCATTGCTACGTTGCTACAGGATTTGATGAGCTCGGTACGAACCGGTACCGAAATCCCCAAAAGTGGGTACCGGTACCGAATATACCTGGTACAGTACGGCTTGATACGGTCGGTACTGGTACGACATCGGTATTTGAGGATAAAACCCGATGAATACCGGTGCCGAACGGATACCGAAAATACACTCAGTTTGGTATATTTGATACCGGTATCCGTACCCAATACTATTCATTCATTTATCATTTATCTTTTTAATATTTATTATATTTATTTACTACTGTTCATTAAGTTCGCATTTTAATATTTATCTTTTTAATATTTATTTACTACTGTTCATTAAGTTCGCATTTTAATATATAGGTAAATTTATGTAACAACTATTTCGTATCTCTACGTTGACTTGTTACACGTATGAATACGTGATTAGAAATACGTATGACGTGTCAAACCTGTCACACCCCAAGATTTACCACATATGACCGGTGGGCCCGGCGGGGAGTATCGTGACGTAGTTGATATCATCATAGTCAATACACACAATATAATAGCACAGCGGAAGGCTTGGTGAATAAACTATTACAAACCATAATGTCTGAGTGTTCGAGTTTATGAATATACAGACTGGAATGTAATAAGATCCACAGGCGGATCATAAATGTACAAAGAAACAAAATCAACAGACTTCAGGTATCTTATGGATTTGCAAGATCCTCTATAGACACCCTATAGCTCCAGCCTATTTCGAGAGGTACCTGTCAAATCAGTCTTTAAGAAAATACGTCAGTTTACACTGGTAAATACAATTAACTGACTCTTTGAAAACATTTAAGAAAATTGATTTGGGTGCACATGGCATAAATCTTTTATAACTTGGGACAATTATTTAAATATAATCTTGTATACAGATTTATATGTTTGTCATACAATTGGGGTCGGTTGGAAGCCGGTCGTGATTAACCGACTCACCACTTATAGAACCCACAAAGGAGTTATCTGTCACGACCCCCGACCCACCCTGAACGGAATCGGGAGCCGTGAGTAGCCCAGTGGTACCGGTGATTATTTTTTTTTTAAAATATTGCAGTGGAAATTTCATCAGGACCGTGAGTTAGGAAAAATATCAGAGTTAAAAACACCGGATTTTATTTATTAAATAGTTGGGATAAACCCATGTTTTACAATGGTAGCTTTAATAAAAATAAATTTGATTACATAAAACAATATTTCTTAATTTGATTTAATTAATAAAATAAGCCACTTCTTGAAGCCTTTCAGTGCCATATCCATCTCTTACTCCAATCTACTGTAATTACCTGAAACATGTTTGAAAAAGGTTTTGTCAGCGGGAAATACTGAGTGAATCATTCTATTTAATAAAACGACCTGTTTGTTATAATTTACAGTATTAAGGAGGATTACAATGTTTCTGATATCAACCAACTACCCACAGTACTTTGTCACTCGACCCATTGGCCCATTCGTCCAATGGTGTCTGTGATTATGGTCATATCACCCCTTGGCTGCCCCAATGGTGAAGATTATCAAGTAATGTATACAAAACCCCACATACCGGCTGTAACTTGGTGATTACATAAACTTAATCCCTGTAATTATAACCTTGAAAATAAACTTGCTTTTGAAAGTAATTTGATAAAAAGATAATGACTCACTTATAATCATGCAGATTCATACGGCCAAAGTTTAGTCTACAGATTAGCCTTGATATATTGCAGATTTATACAGGCAGAGCTTAGCCTATTGATTAGTCTTGAAACCTAGTGCACACGAACTAGGTAGGTAACTTAATACAGCATTTACGATAACTCACGAGATTAAAACCCTCACAACGAATGACAAAGTGCAATCACTTAAACATCCATCGGATTCACAACGAATGACAAAGTGCAATCACTTAAACATCCATCGGATTCACAACGAATGACAAAGTGCAATCACTTAAACATCCATCGGATTCACAACGAATGACAAAGTGCAATCACTTAAACATCCATCGGATAGTTTAAATCGATCGGACATTGAATCGTAGCAGCGATCGAGTTAATACCCTGTATCGTAGCGGAATTCGAGCTTATGTGTGTGTTTGGTAGTAATTAGACCATAACTCAGTGCACGAATCGAGTTTTAACGTCGTTCCAATGCAGGAATTCAAGTCCCACGACCCTCTATTTATACTTGAAATTTGACCCCGTCGCGTAGTGCGACGGGTCACTCCTTTGGGCGTCGCGTAGCGCGACGGTCAACATATACTCAGATGGTTGCCACGTGTATTTGGAGTTCAGCTGAGTCGACGGAAATCATAAATTCGAATTATACAGTGAGATATGTGGATAATCGTCGAGTAGGAAATACCCCCCCCCCTGAGTTTTAGGGGCCCTGATTCTGATTCTGATTGTTCTGAAATTTGTAGGGTTTATGTAGGATCACTTAGGGGTCTTAACTAAGGTTTCCTATTGGGTAAATAAAAATAATAAATAGAACTTTTAATGAGAGTTGTTCTGGTTTGGGACATTTTTTAATATAATTATATCGTAAAGAAAAAGAAAATAAAATAGTGAGAAAAGAGAATAGACCTACTTTGTAACTTTAGGGTTCAACTAGAAATTCTCCTGGTAGAATATTGGGTATAACTTCTGAACTATATAAAAATATATATATTTGTAATTGTGTTAAGTATAATACCCCTAATTCAACCTTATCCCGATGTCCCGAGACAGAACCCCAATAAACTTAGTCGGGCAGAGCCCTGACATATGTTATGAGGCTCAGATCAATCGGAAATGGTAGCGGTGATCGGGAGTTAAAACACTTAAAAACGAGGTAGAACTTTATTATTATTATTATTATTATTATTATTATTATTATTATTATAGGGAAAAATAAAATAAAGAATATGAGAGAGAGTTCGAGAGAGATGAGAAATGAAGCAACTTTCTATTCTATTTATACTTGTAATAGGAGTCTTGAACTGACACTGTATATGGACATGTATCAATCCATAGCAAATTGAATAATTTCATTTTGGACACGTAGTGGTGGTTATGTCTGACACATCCATTCTCATGTACAACTTACACACCTGTCTTTATATGTGTACACACTTATATAGATTAAATAGATTATTATTATTATATTATTATTATTATTTTATTTATTTAATGTAAACGTAACTTACTTAAATGTAAGTTTATTTAATTTATATTTTATTATATATATATTATAATTAATTTAACTATTTCACTTATTTGGCGCGTATAACTTCTAAAATATAACGTTCTAGAAAATAATAAATATGTCATTAGAACGAGTATATTTTTGTCTACATTTGGGTCTAAGTTTCATTAAAAACAGAGTAGGTTCAAAATACAATGTATTTTATAATTTAATTTAATTTATTATACGGTTCCTAGGCCCATCTAGGAACTTCATATTTCTTACAGTCAATCTACCCGTAAGTTACCTGTCTAATAATATAAGGAGTTAATTACATAGTTAGTCCCTGTGGTTTGCACAAAATAACAAACTTAGGTACTAATAGTTTCTGATAACATTCTAGGGTATTAACTTTTCATTTTGTAACGTTTGAGGGTATTAAGCTTATTTATAGGCTTAAAATCACATTTTGTTAGTACCTAAGTATGTTATTTTGTGCAAACCACAGGGACTACCTATGTTATTACCTTAGAAGTTAATACCTCCAAACGTTACAAAATGAAAAGTTAATACCCTAGAAGGTGATTTTAAACTATTAGTACCTAAGTTTGTTATTTTGCGCAAACCACAGAGACTAACTATGTAATTAACTCTAATATAAGTTTTTTATAGACTTTTATTTTATTAGAAAGGGCACTCATATACAAGTCAATTAATTAATATAATATTTCAACCAACTATATAAAATATTGTTTAAAACTATTTGGGTTGAATATTTATATTAAAATAAGCTAGTTACTGGTTACTAGTAGGTAACAATTTAAATAAACCTATAATTATTATATAATAAAAATAGGGATGTTACATTATCCCCAACATGTGGGTTTATATTTTAGAATTTGCATCTGTCAGGTGTATGCCTACACCCCGTGCATAGGTCGTGGCCATTTTCAAATAAAATGAGCCGAGGATATCCAGGACACGGTCGTTAACCCCCAATGCTTATGTTATCAAACAAGACAGATTAAAACGGGTTATGTAAATTTATTAATCACAATCCGATTAAATGATTTCATACCCGACCAAGTGGTATTATTATAATACCATATCCCAAGCCCGTATATGGAAAATAAGTTAAAAGTATTTACCTGATGCTAGCAGTAAAATCCTAAAGCTTTTCGAAGGCACCTTCTACCGGAAGCTATTTAATCTGTATAGAAGGTTTATTACCCTATTAGGATGCTAACGGGTCTTTAATTTAGTCAAGGACTTAGACCGGCTAGCTAGAAAGAAACCTTACGGTTCTAAGCGCTTGATTAAGCGGAGACCGGAATAGAATGTGGTTTAGACCCGACAAGCTTGGATACTTGTATAATATGGGTAAACTAAACACATTCTGGAATTTGAGGATTTAATGATACGGTTTGACCCGTTTCGTCTATTTTATGTAAACTAGTCACATAAACCGATCCGAACGCGTAATCGCGTAACGGGTAACCAATTAAATTATATACAGATATTAATCATTATTATGCTCAAAATATGTTAATACATCAGTAAGATGTTAACATATATGCCCAAAAAGTAATTTAAACCAAAATAAGTCCCATAAGGACATTTTGGTAATTTTAATGCCCATAAAAGAGTTTAAATGTGCAACTGAGTTTCAGATTTGATTTAATCAGTAAAAATATGTATTTTTATAAGTTATATCAGTAGGGTATTTTATATATGTGAAATTTATCTTATATTACCAAACTATGCACCGTAGGGGCATTTTGGTAATTTCACATAGGCTTTAAAGGTCAAAATAGACTTCTGAGTTAAAAAACTTTGGCTTAATGTTTAATTATATAAATTAACTTAAAACATCAGTGGGTAATAAGTTTTATATGTTAAAAATAGTTTTAACCCATACTAGGTGCTTAAAATGCTTAAAAGTCGGTTTAAAGGGGTATTTGGGTTAAAATAGGAAATCTGAGTTTTTAATCAGTTTATAAAGTTCAAAATACTTTATTTATCATATGAAATCAGTAGCAAAAGGTTTGACACTAAAAAGATATGTAAAACTCATTTTATGCATGAAAAAGGTAAAACCAACATTTACCGAACTTGAGCTATAATCCTAAGTTACGCTCAGCCTAAAAATAATTAAAAATCTTTAAAAATCCCAAAATATTATTTTACATCAGTAGGTAAGAAGTTTGGTGTCAAAAATCGGTTTTAGATAGGCTTCATACTAATTACGCCATTTAAATAATAAAAAGCTCCTTAATTACGCTATTGAGCATAACTCTTATTATAGACCTCCAATTGATGTCAAATTTTTTTAGGACATGTCTAAATATCAGTAGCAAAGGTGTTAGTCCCATCACATTGTTAAAAATCTCAGTTGTATGTAAAAAAGGCGTTTATGGCATTATTAAGCATAATTACGATCAAGTGTATATAATTCAAACCACTAGTCACCATGCAATATAACTCCAGGGGGTTATACTACTAAGTAATGTGGTCCTAAAGGAAGCTTAAAACATGGGAGAATTAAGCTTAAACGGGTCAGAACTGAAAGTCAAAGCAAAAGTCAAGCTTTTGCGACTTTCGGTTATAAACTGACATTAGACTATTAATTGCCGGGCTAGGACAGATAAAACATGTTTTAATATTGATTACCAAGTCATTAGAATGTTAAAATATAATTTAGAACCTATGGTTTATTAATTAGAATCATTTTTGTAATTTCTGTCCAGTTTGACTTTTTGTCAAACTACTTTGACCCGACAATTGACCAGTCAAACGAGATAATTAGGAGGTGCCCTTTTAAGGGTTAATCACCTACACTAATGTGGTCCTATAATCACTTTCAATTTGATCAGTGGTTAAGCCACATGTAATTAAAACGAAAGTCAAACTAATTTTACGATAAGATTGACTTTAAAGTAATTAAGCTACATTAAATGACTAAATAAGAAATTAGAGGCTTACTTAAGGTCCTAGCAAACTTTTCTACACTTGATAATCCTCTTCTTACTGATGGAAGCTCCAGAGCAAGTCCTTTTGAAGTTGTTGCAAATAATGTGCCAAGAACACATGAACTAAGGTCCTTTATATAGCAATGTCCAAGAATTTAGATCACTTCAAGGTGTAATTGGAGGCCCTGGGATCACCCCAGGTGTCCTAGCTACTGATTTAAACCGACTTACAGCTCCCTAGGTCGTTACAACCTAGATTAAGGCGGTGGAACAGGCAAACCCGCACCTGGCACTATTTTTCTGATCTGGGCGTGCTGAGGCGGGCCGCGTAAGACTTAAGTGTGTCTTACGTGGGCCGCATGGACCTCTTAAACCGGGAAAACAATTTGCAAACTGGCAGTTTCAGTCCCTGCTCGTTTTTAACCCTTTTTAACATGATTTTTGGCCATAGAGACCCTTGTAGTTAATTTCTTGAGTCCCAAGGATGTACAAACAAACTTCGTTAGGTTCAGGTTCGTTAAATATCACTATGAAAGCAAGTTTCATTAAATTGACACTTTTGGCCCAAAGTCTTGAAAACATGCTTAATGATATCTAAACCACGTGAAATTTATACCACTTATTCTTAAGAGTATATTTGAATGTTTCGAAGCCTCGGTTTCGTTAAAAGGTCACTCAGAGGTCAGAATCGACATGTTGACACGTTTAACCCTTATAATTACTAATCTTTCGATTATGTTCATAAACGGCTTCTCATATCCATTCCTTTACTCATTTAAGAATATATTCATCATGTAAGGTCATTCAGAGGCACAAGTTTGGCATGTTGACACCTTGAGTCCCTGTGGTTTCATAGTTTCACTGTTCGACAACCTTGGTCCTTCAAACTCAATCTTTCGCACCTTTAGAGTTTAGGACACGTGTCTATATATAATTGGACATGTTTTTACGTGGTGTTACATCCTCATCCCCTTAAAAGAAATCTCGACCCCAAGATTTACTGAAATAAGTGAGGGTATTTCTGTTTCATAGTGGCCTCGACTTCCCACGTATACTCGGGACCTCTATGGGCTTCCCATTTGACCTTTACTATAGGCACATGCTTTCTTCGGAGCTTTTTAACCTGTCGATCCTCGATCGATATAGGTCTTTCAACAAATCTCAAGCTTTCATCAATTTGCACATCTTTATGAGACATAGCTAGCGATTCATCAGCTAAGCATTTCTTGAGATTACAAATGTGAAACACATTATGAATCCCACTTAGCTCCTCAGGTAGGTTTAGCTTATAAGCTACACTGCCGACACATTCCATAATCTCGAATGGTCCAATATACGTAGGGCTTAACTTACCCTTCTTACCGAAACGCATCACACCTTTCCAGGGTGATACTTTCAGTAAGACTTTATTGCCAACCTCAAATTTTAGAGGCTTTCGCCTGTCATCAGCATACTTTTCTGCCTATCTCTGGCAGCTTTCAGGCGATCACGAATCTGGACAATCTTGTCCGTCGTTTCAAGGACTATATCAGGTCCTGATAATTGAGCTTCTCCTACTTCTGCCCAACAGACAGGCGTTCTGCATTTCCTACCATATAAGGCCTCAAAAGGCGCAGCCTTAATGATTGTATGGTAGCTATTGTTATAGGAGAATTCTATTAATGGTAGGTGGTCATCCCAACTGCCACCTAAATCAATAACACATGCACGAAGCATGTCTTCCAAAGTTTGAATTGTACGCTCACTCTGTCCATCCGTCTGTGGATGGTAAGCAGTACTAAAATTCAAACGTGTGCCCAAGGATTGTTGGAAACTTTTCCAAAAATGTGAGGTGTATCTAGTATCCCTATCAGAGATAATGGCTACCGGTACTCCATGTAGAGCTACAATCTTATCTACATACAATTGGGCTAATTTATCGGAGCTATAAGTCTCCTTGATGGGTAAGAAATGTGCTGACTTAGTCAGTCTATCAACAATAACCCATATGGTATCATTTCCGTGCCTTGTTTTAGGTAACTTGGTTATGAAATCCATGGTTACCATCTCCCACTTCCATGTAGGGAGTTCCGGTTGTTGTAGTAGACCTGATGGCTTTTGATGTTCAGCTTTAATCTGAGCACAAGTCAGGCACTTAGCTACATGGGTGGCAATGGATTTCTTCAAACCTATCCACCAATAGTTAGCTTTCAAATCATGATACATTTTGTCACCTCCCGGGTGAACTGAGTACTTGGAGTTGTGGGCTTCCTGGAGGATTATATCTCGAAGTCCTCCTTGAATAGGAACCCAAATCCTTCCGTTCATTCTGAGAATTCCATCCTTCCCAGGTGCTAACTGCTCAGCAGTTATACCTAACTTTTCATTTGAAATGTTAGCTTCCAAAACAACATCCTTCTATGCAGCTAATATTCTTTCATTCAGACTATTCTTTAACTCAATGCTCTTGGCATTGATCCTAATTGGTTTAATTCTTTCCTTTCTGCTTAGAGCATCTGCGACCACATTCGCTTTACCAGGATGGTAGCGAATTTCGCAATCATAGTCATTTAAGGTTTCCATCCAACGGCGTTGTCTCATATTGAGCTCTTTTTGATTGAACAAATGTTGGAGACTTTTGTGATCAGAAAAGATCACACATTTAGTTCCATATAAAAAATGTCTCCATAACTTTAGTGCGAATACAACGGCACCCAACTCCAAATCGTGGGTGGTGTAATTCTTCTCATGCACTTTTAGTTGTCGTGATGCATAGGCAATCACCTTGCCTCGCTGCATGAGCAGACAACCCATACCGGTGTGTGAAGCATCACATTATACGACAAACTCTTCAATTCCATCAGGTAAGGTTAGCATCGGAGCATTGCTCAATTTCTTCTTAAAAATCTCAAAGGATTCTTGTTGTTTCTGACCCCAATCAAACTTAACATTCTTACGGGTCAAGGAAGTTAATGGTGCTGCTATTCTTGAGAAGTTCTCAATGAATCTTCTATAATACCCAGCTAAACCCAGAAAGCTACGTATTTCGGTTGGAGTCTTGGGTGCTTCCCAATTCATTACGGCTTCCACCTTAGCGGGATCTACTTGGATACCTTGCTCACTGACAACATGTCCAAGGAATTGAACTTCACGAAGCCAGAATTCACATTTGGAGAATTTAGCATAAAGCTTCTCTTGTTGAAGCAATCCTAAGATACATCGAAGATGCTTCTCGTGATCAACCTGGTTACGAGAATAGATAAGTATGTCATCTATGAAGACGATGACAAACTTATCTAAGTATGGCTTGCAGACTCTATTCATGAGGTCCATGAATGCTGCCGGCGCATTAGTGAGCCCGAAAGGCATCACTAAGAACTCGTAATGTCCATATCTTGTTCTGAATGCCGTCTTAGGCACGTCTTCAGTCCTAACCTTGAGTTGATGATACCCAGATCTCAGATCAATCTTAGAGAAGAAGCTCGCTCCTTGGAGCTGATCAAATAAATCGTCGATCCTGGGTAAAGGATAACGATTCTTAATCGTTACTTTGTTTAGTTCACGATAATCAATGCATAGGCGCATTGATCCGTCTTTCTTTTTCACAAATAATATTGGACCTCCCCAAGGCGAAGAGCTAGGTTGTATAAAACCTTTTTCCAATAAATCATCTAATTGAGTTCTGAGTTCCTTCATTTCAGTAGGTGCTAGGCGATAAGGAGCTCGTGCAATAGGTGTAGCTCCTGGAAGAATCTCTATCCTAAACTCTACTTGCCTCTCAGGAGGTAATCCAGGTAACTCGTCAGGAAAGACATCAGGATACTCAGAGATGATTGGGATGTCTTCAATCTTAGGTTTCGGGTCATTTACAGTCACTGGTGCCATGTAAATGACACATCCGCTTTTCATACACTGCGCTAATTTGAGAATAGACAAATTGCTGGGCAATCCGTATTGTGTATCTCCTTGAATGGTGATAGATTCACCAGAAGGGGTTTTGATAATAACTAGCTTTTTATCACAGGCAATTTGGGCTTGGTTATGCGACAACCAATCCATGCCCAAAACTATATCAAACCCAGCCAACTTCATTGGCAAGAGACACCCCAAGATTTACCACATATGACCGGTGGGCCCAGCGGGGAGTATCGTGACGTAGTTGATATCATCATAGTCAATACACACAATATAATAGCACAGCGGAATAGAGTGATTCTTGATGGATATAGAGCATCCATCGAGAAGAGTTGAAGCTGATTCTAAGGTACCATCAGCAAGTTCTACCTCATATTTTATGTCTAGAGTCTTAATAGGTAGATTCAATAACTTACAGAACTTATGGTCGACAAAAGACTTATCAGCACCGGAATCAAATAAGACTCTAGCATAATTATTATTGATGAGGAAAGTACCTGTTATGACGTTTTCGTCATTCACTGCTTCCCTCGCTTGCATCTGAAAAACTCTCGCGTCGTTTTTCTTTGCCTCCTCGGGCTTCTTTGCATTCTTGGGGCAATTGGTTTTGATGTGTCCCTTTTCATTGCAACCATAACAGGTTGCATCTTTAATATTCCGGCACTCTACAGATTTGTGCCCCTTCTTCTTGCAGATCCCACATGGTTTGGCCTGTGGGTCTTGGTTGCATTTCCCAAAATGCCTTTTGTTACAAGTCTTACATCTGGGCTTGTCACTTGACTGTCCCTTTTTGGAACCAAAGTTCCCTTTTCCCTTTTTGTTCGACTGAGGAGACTTGTCTTCCTCTCTTTTCCTCTTCCCTTCATCGGTTTCCCTCTTCGCCTTACTCCTCACAACATCCAAAGTGAGGGATAAGGATAGATCCACAACGGATCTATAAGTGGTCGGCTTTGAAGCCTTAACATTCTCTTTTACTTCGGGGGCCAAACCACCGATGAAACGCGCAATGCGTTTGGGCTCAGGAGTGACTAGATATGGCACAAGCCTTGACATTGAATTGAAGCTAGTCACATAGGATCTACAATCCAGATCCTTCATTACCAGGGTGAGGAAATCTGATTCAATTCTCTCAACCTCGTGTTGAGGGCAGTAAGTATCCTTTACAAGATCTACAAACTTCTCCCAAGAAAGATTATACAAGTGAACCTTCCCAGTAGACTGCACTAGGGCTTTCCACCATGTGAGAGCATCACCCTTGAAGGATTGTGATACAAACATAACCACATCCTCCTTAGCACATCCGCTGATGTCTATTACAGTCTCCATCTCATCTAACCATTTCATACAATCAATCGCTCCCTTTTCTCCAGTAAAATCCCTAGGCTTACAGGAGACAAAGTACTTGTAGGTACAACCCTTGGTGTACCTAGGAGTCGGCTTGAGGACTACCTTCCTCTTGGGTTCACTACCCTGGTTAGATGAGTGCTGCGACTCACTTTTCTTATTAGTATGGGGTTGAGAATGGGATTTTGACTGAGTTTGAGACCTAACAATACTAGGCTCTTTAAACTTAGCATCTACCGCTTGAGAAACTGCTGCGGTGATCATTGCTTGCAGTTCGGCACCAGTGATATTAATCCTGGTGTTGTTGCCTTCTGTAGGATGACTGTTTGCTTCATCCGAGCCAGCCATTTTCGCGTACTATATTAAACAATAATGATACATTTAAATTATATAGTATTTCATCGTATTTGACGACCAAATGGTCATGGTATTATTAAACCATTTAGACCATTTTAATAAATTAATCAAATCAATAGAATATATTATTCTCTGATATCTATTAGACAGAGGAAATTATAAATTCACAACTGTCAATGTCTTAAAAGACATTTTATTTAACATCAAGCTCGTCTCGTAGGACATTTAGATGGCACAAGGCCTTGTCACAAGAACGATTAAAATCATTGATTTCTTTAAGGATTGAACAAAGTTCATCGCCTTTTTGACAAGAAGTCTATTAAAACTTTCATTGTCATTAGTACACCTTTGCTTGAAAGCGTACATCTCTAATGGATGTTGTGGTGTATACATCATATTGATGTTTATTAGCCATGATTCATAATGATCATACAGGCTATACAAAAGTGACTTGGAAAACCCAAGCATATTTAGGAAGCTTGTGTGGTTTCTCGTACCGCACAACTAGGAATGTTAACATGTTTTCAGATGTTAACAGAGAGTCCTTATCTTAAAAAGGTTATACCATCATAGCCATTTAATGTTTTGGCTAGGTTATACCTCTAAGAGTTTCTTAGGCGGATTAAATAAAATTTGAAATGAAGTAGCATGATATAGAAAAAAACATATTTAAAATCAAAATAACTTCATTAAAATCACGAAACGATTACAACGTTGCCCGAAAAGGGACTTGAGAAAACAACACAAACTGCCCTCGCAGGGGCTACTAAAAACACTGCCCACGCAGGGGCTACAGAAATTGAAATAAGTCCACGCAGGGACTTGTTACATGAAAACAAAATAAACGTCCTCGCAGGGACTTTATTACATGATAAGCAAAACAACCCTACATCATCCTATTTCTTCTTGCCCTTGAGAAGGCTCATAAGACCCTTGACAAAACCGTTGTGCTTCTTCTTGTTTTCATGAGCCACATGCTCAACCCTGTCTAACCTCTCTAGGATCTCTTGAGTTTGCTGTTGCTGAACAGGAGGAGGTTGTTGGTATGGCGGGTATTGATAATCCTGCGCCGGGTATCCAGTGGGATAAACTGGAGGGTAAGAAGAAGGGTAAAGATGATGGTATTGTGCAGCTGTAAGATAAGGCTCATGAGTCCCATAATCAGATGGGTTATACCCGGATGATCCTGGGTATGTTGGGATCGGGTTGTCAAAACTCAACGGTGGCTGTAGTGGTGCGTGTGAAACCGGCGGAAGGTTAACTTCCGGCACCGTGTGTGATGATCCACCCAACTGAGGGTCCTCTGGAATAGGAGGATATGAGCTTGAGCCACGAGGAGATGCAAACCGTGGTCCCCCACGTACAGACATCCTAGCATTCCTCCTTCGCCTTGGAGGCTCGGGAGGTTGTTGAGGCGGATCCTCAACTGGCAAGGGTGGTGGGGTGACAGCTCGAAGGGAGGTTGAATTAGAGAGTTATGGTATGATGGTGTAAAGAACCAGTCATACTGAGCTATCCTCTCTTGAAATGAGTCAGGCCCATTGTACGGTGATCCCTGAAAGGGGGAACCGCTTGAGATACTTATTGGGTGGCCTGGTGTTCCTGTTTGCAAATCCGGGTCCGGGTCATCATCCATCTCCATTTCCTGAGAAAAGTGATCCTCAGGTCCCAAAGGGTTGTAGCCCAAAAAGTCGTTAACATAAGCGTTTGGATTAAATTGTGCAGGTGAGTAAGTGGAATCTGAATGATGAAAAGGATGGGATTGAAAAGAGTGATGTGATTGGTTTGAATGATGAGTTCCCTGCGAAAGAGGGGAATGATGGGGTTCGATAGGAACGGGCAAATCAAAGTAACGAGGATCGATTGGTGAAGATCCCAGCGAGACAGAATGTCTTGCTGGTTTATAGCTATGGCTCCAATTATCTCTTGAGTCGGAGTCTGAAAGGGAATCGGACGGTGTACGTCTATGGGAGGGTCCTGTGCTGCCAGACGGTCCTCCACGCATCGGTCCTTTGCCTCTGCCTCTAATTCTAGGTGGCATTTTCTTCCAAGTGGTAATACCTGTCAAAACGAGTAACTATAATAAAACAATAAAAGGAAGGTTAAGAGTAAAATCCTAGGTCATTTTCCTAGACTCGAGAGTCTAAGGAATGTGCTTATTGTGTCATTGAGATTAAACACAAAAGGTTAGTGTTTAATTCACTCAATGTTGGCTCTGATACCAACCTGTCACACCCCAAGATTTACCACATATGACCGGTGGGCCCGGCGGGGAGTATCGTGACGTAGTTGATATCATCATAGTCAGTACACACAATATAATAGCACAGCGGAAGGCTTGGTGAATAAACTATTACAAACCATAATGTCTGAGTGTTTGAGTTTATGAATATACAGACTGGAATGTAATAAGATCCACAGGCGGATCATAAATGTACAAAGAAACAAAATCAACAGACTTCAGGTATCTTATGGATTTGCAAGATCCTCTATAGACACCTTATAGCTCCAGCCTATTTCGAGAGGTACCTGTCAAATCAGTCTTTAAGAAAATACGTCAGTTTACACTGGTAAATACAATTAACTGACTCTTTGAAAACATTTAAGAAAATTGATTTGGGTGCACATGGCATAAATCTTTTATAACTTGGGACAATTATTTAAATATAATCTTGTATACAGATTTATATGTTTGTCATACAATTGGGGCCGGTTGGAAGCCGGTCGTGATTAACCGACTCACCACTTATAGAACCCACAAAGGAGTTATCCCCAACATGTGGGTTTATATTTTAGCATTTGCATCTGTCAGGTGTATGCCTACACCCCGTGCATAGGTCGTGGCCATTTTCAAATAAAATGAGCCGAGGATATCCAGGACACGGTCGTTAACCCCCAATGCTTATGTTATCAAACAAGACAGATTAAAACGGGTTATGTAAATTTATTAATCACAATCCGATTAAATGATTTCATACCCGACCAAGTGGTATTATTATAATACCATATCCCAAGCCCGTATATGGAAAATAAGTTAAAAGTATTTACCTGATGCTAGTAGTAAAATCCTAAAGCTTTTCGAAGGCACCTTCTACCGGAAGCTATTTAATCTGTATAGAAGGTTTATTACCCTATTAGGATGCCAACGGGTCTTTAATTTAGTCAAGGACATAGACCGGCTAGCTAGAAAGAAACCTTACGGTTCTAAGCGCTCGATTAAGCGGAGACCGGAATAGAATGTGGTTTAGACCCGACAAGCTTGGATACTTGTATAATATGGGTAAACTAAACACATTCTGGAATTTGAGGATTTAATGATAAGGTTTGACCCGTTTCGTCTATTTTATGTAAACTAGTCACATAAACCGATCCGAACGCGTAATCGCGTAACGGGTAACCAATTAAATTATATACAGGTCTTAATCATTATTATGCTCAAAATATGTTAATACATCAGTAAGATGTTAACATATATGCCCAAAAATTAATTTAAACCAAAATAAGTCCCATAAGGGCATTTTGGTAATTTTAATGCCCATAAAAGAGTTTAAATGTGCAACTGAGTTTCAGATCTGATTTAATCAGTAAAAATATGTATTTTTATAAGTTATATCAGTAGGGTATTTTATATATGTGAAATTTATCTTATATTACCAAACTATGCACCGTAGGGGCATTTTGGTAATTTCACATAGGCTTTAAAGGTCAAAATAGACTTCTGAGTTAAAAAACTTTGGCTTAATGTTTAATTATATAAATTAACTTAAAACATCAGTGGGTAATAAGTTTTATATGTTAAAAATAGTTTTAACCCATACTAGGTGCTTAAAATGCTTAAAAGTCGGTTTAAAGGGGTATTTGGGTTAAAATAGGAAATCTGAGGTTTTAATCAGTTTATAAAGTTCAAAATACTTTATTTATCATATGAAATCAGTAGCAAAAGGTTTGACACTAAAAAGATATGTAAAACTCATTTTATGCATGAAAAGGGTAAAACCGACATTTACCGAACTTGAGCTATAATCCTAAGTTACGTTCAGCCTAAAAATAATTAAAAATCTTTAAAAATCCCAAAATATTATTTTACATCAGTAGGTAAGAAATTTGGTGTCAAAAATCGGTTTTAGATAGGCTTCATACTAATTACGCCATTTAAATAATAAAAAGCTCCTTAATTACGCTATTGAGCATAACTCTTATTATAGACCTCCAATTGATGTCAAATTTTTTTAGGACATGTCTAAATATCAGTAGCAAAGGTGTTAGTCCAATCACATTGTTAAAAATCTCAGTTGTATGTAAAAAAGGCGTTTATGGCATTATTAAGCATAATTACGATCAAGTGTATATAATTCAAACCACTAGTCACCATGCAATATAACTCCAGGGGGTTATACTACTAAGTAATGTGGTCCTAAAGGAAGCTTAAAACATGGGAGAATTAAGCTTAAACGGGTCAGAACTGAAAGTCAAAGCAAAAGTCAAGCTTTTGCGACTTTCGGTTATAAACTGACCTTAGACTATTAATTGCCGGGTTAGGACAGATAAAACATGTTTTAATATTGATTACCAAGTCATTAGAATGTTAAAATATAATTTAGAACCTCTGGTTTATTAATTAGAATCATTTTTGTAATTTCTGTCCAGTTTGACTTTTTGTCAAACTACTTTGACCCGACAATTGACCAGTCAAACGAGATAATTAGGAGGTGCCCTTTTAAGGGTTAATCACCTACACTAATGTGGTCCTATAATCACTTTCAATTTGATCAGTGGTTAAGCCACATGTAATTAAAACGAAAGTCAAACTAATTTTACGATAAGTTTGACTTTAGAGTAATTAAGTTAAATTAAATGACTAAACAAGAAATTAGAGGCTTACTTAAGGTCCTAGCAAACTTTTCTACACTTGATAATCCTCTTCTTACTGATGGAAGCTCCAGAGCAAGTCCTTTTGAAGTTGTTGCAAATAATGTGCCAAGAACACATGAACTAAGGTCCTTTTTATAGCAATGTCCAACAATTTAGATCACTTCCAGGTGTAATTGGAGGCCCTGGGATCACCCCAGGTGTCCTAGCTACTGATTTAAACCGACTTACAGCTCCCTAGGTCGTTACAACCTAGATTAAGGCGGTGGAACAGGCAAACCCGCACCTGGCACTATTTTTCTGATCTGCGCGTGCTGAGGCGGGCCGCGTAAGACTTAAGTGTGTCTTACGCGGGCCGCATGGACCTCTTAAACCGGGAAAACAATTTGCAAACTGGCAGTTTCAGTCCCTGCTCGTTTTTAACCCTTTTTAACATGATTTTTGGCCATAGAGACCCTTGTAGTTAATTTCTTGAGGCCCAAGGATGTACAAACAAACTTCGTTAGGTTCGGGTTCGTTAAATATCACTATGAAAGCAAGTTTCATTAAATTGACACTTTTGGCCCAAAGTCTTGAAAACATGCTTAATGATATCTAAACCACGTGAAATTTATACCACTTATTCTTAAGAGTATATTTGAATGTTTCGAAGCCTCGGTTTCGTTAAAAGGTCACTCAGAGGTCAGAATCGACATGTTGACACGTTTAACCCTTATAATTACTAATCTTTCGATTATTTTCATAAACGGCTTCTCATATCCATTCCTTTACTCGTTTAAGAATATATTCATCATGTAAGGTCATTCAGAGGCACAAGTTTGGCATGTTGACACTTTGAGTCCCTGTGGTTTCATAGTTTCACTGTTCGACAACCTTGGTCCTTCAAACTCAATCTTTCGCACCTTTAGAGTTTAGGACACGTGTCTATATATAATTGGACACGTTTTTACGTGGTGTTACATCCTCACCCCCTTAAAAGAAATCTCGACCCTGAGATTTACTGAAATAAGTGAGGGTATTTTTGTTTCATAGTGGCCTCGACTTCCCACGTATAATCGGGACCTCTATGGGCTTCCCATTTGACCTTTACTATAGGCACATGCTTTCTTCGGAGCTTCTTAACCTGTCGATCCTCGATCGATATAGGTCTTTCAACAAATCTCAAGCTTTCATCAATTTGCACATCTTTATGAGACATAGCTAGCGATTCATCAGTTAAGCATTTCTTGAGATTACAAATGTGAAACACATTATGAATCCCACTTTGCTCCTCAGGTAGGTTTAGCTTATAAGCTACACTGCCGACACATTCGATAATCGCGAATGGTCCAATATACCTAGGGCTTAACTTACCCTTCTTACCGAAACGCATCACACCTTTCTAGGGTGATACTTTCAGTAAGACTTTATCGCCAACCTCAAATTTTAGAGGCTTTCGCCTGTCATCAGCATACTTTTTCTGCCTATCTCTGGCAGCTTTCAGGCGATCACGAATCTGGACAATCTTGTCCGTCGTTTCAAGAACTATATCAGGTCCTGATAACTGAGCTTCTCCTACTTCTGCCCAACAGAGAGGCGTTCTGCATTTCCTACCATATAAGGCCTCAAAAGGCGCAGCCTTAATGCTTGTATGGTAGCTATTGTTTTACGTGGTGTTACAAAACCCGAGCCACCCCGTACCTTCTAGCTTGCGGCCACAACCCAAGTGGCCCATCTATTTACCTTCGTCCGAGGACTAATCACAACCCAACTCATTATCCTTTTTCTTTAGTCTAATTGATAGGCCAAACCCACTTGAAACCAATTAATATATGACCCAATCTTGTGTACAATTAATATAGCTATTATATGTACGCATATTTTTTTTGTTCTAACTTCTATAAAAGAAACCCTTTAATATATGACCCAACCCCAGCCCAACACCACCCTTTGGCCCATCCTCTTCAAACCGCCACACCCACATCTATTTTAGGAACATCTCATGCACGAATTTGGATATATCCAGCCATAACTTCCTCCCAGCTTTTCACGGTAGCTAACCATCATCGTTTCCCCTCCTGCTCTCAGTTTTACGGCAGCCACCCACTTTCTTTCTAGCCAAAACACAGCTCCGATCGCCGGTAAGCCCCACTTATATCGTAATCTCGATTTAAGAATGCGTTGTCTCGGTATCGATAATATATATATGAAACTGTTAATATGTTTGTACGATTTATATATATATGAACTACCTGCTCGCTGTTATACATATATATAAGCATAGATGGTAGGTGTTTATTGTGAACTTTATGACAATTTACGTTGTGGTTGGCACTAGAATTATTAAAAGAAAGTAAAATCTTAAAACGTGAAATCCCTGAGTACATATAATGTGTGATCTCAATGATGATTAAATGAATTGTGATATGGTATATGAAATTCTATTTCAATGGACTGTGTGTATAATATGATTATAGTGTTGTCGGAAATTTTGGATACGATCATGTGTATGAAAACTGGGAAGTATGGTTTATGTATTATGTTGGTAGTGATGCTTGATCTTGGTTGTGAAGGTCCGATGTGCTAGCTGCCATGATAGGGTTATCTCTAGCAATAAAGTCGAATGTTTTGAATGTTGATATGCTACTAAGTACTGATTTCGTGATAATGACACTTAGAACCATCGTATGATACATGAAAAACAATTTAAAACAAGTAACGTTCGTTCAGCGATTTTCTGCAGAAAATATGCCAACTTCGGCAGTCTTTTTCGGGACTTAACTTATCGAAAATCTATGTTTTCTGAGTCTAAAGTCAAGTATTCGGAAGTAGCTTTCAAACGGCAGTGATTTCATATTTTTCGGACAGGTCTAATTATTTTTAACGGATTAAATCTCAAAATAGCTCTAAGCTGTCATTTTCTGCAGAAAATGCTGCTCACGTTTCGTGTCATAACTTGGTATGTGTTTGCTGTTTAGACTTGAAAATTTTACTGTAGATGCTCTTAAGTATCGGTGCTAACCTCCAACTAGAATTTCGTCAATCGGATAAACGTATATTTTTAAATATGTTTTTCGGAAAACCTGACCAGATTATGTCAAATCTGATCATGGTTTGGCGCAAGATTTTTCTCGAACAATCCGTAAGGAATTTGGTCACCAAATTTTAATGCAATGGTCTTTGGTTCGATTGAAACGTTTTGTAATTCTTCGGGAACTGTCCGGTGCCCGAACGGTCCCGATTAACGCACCACAAATTGTCCGAAAATGCACTTAAAAGCTGAAATTTTGTGACAAGATTTATTATGTGATTTGTGATGAATATGTGGTCGCTAATTCGAATAGCGACACTTTGCTTGCATGTGTACATATATACATTATAATATTTTACTACATTATAATATTTTACGTGCAACATGTTAGAATACGTGTAGAACTGTGTGTGTTACTTGAATATGAACCTGACTTGTATGGTAACCATAATAGGACGTGGTTGACCACATTAGCTCAAGTGACCTTTATCTGCCGTGCTATTCTAAGGTGAGTTCACACTTTCTACAAGGCATGGGATTCCCGGTGGTTTGGGAATGGGTTAACGTTTAATAAGGAAACCTGCGTATTCTCTTTGGGTAGAATACGTAGTCCCACCCTCTACGGTGAAGGGTGACAAGATTGAAACCTGCGTGTTCTTCTTGACACGTACTCCCACCCTCTTAACTGAAGGGTGACAACATTGACACTAGACAAAACTCTATCATTAAGTCCCTCATTTATATCGACTTAATCACCGGGCCAAATGCGAACGGGTCATTAGTTAGATAGTGCTATTAGGTTTGACAAGCCTCACACCTTGCCGCAGAGGACGGGCGTGGACTAATGGACTTGGGCACTAGTCAATGATGATAGACATTGACGCAGGGCACATAAACATAACTACAGTCAGTAGTCGATATGGTAACGGGTCAAGTGGGATACATGGGGAAGCCCCCACTGAGTATGGTTTGGGAAACAAGGAAACTGGTTAACTCGTGGTTTTCAAAACATAACTATGGTTTTTGGAACAACGTTAAAATGGACAACCAACTGTGAACTCACTCAACTTTGTTGTTGATTCGTTATTATATGCCTTGCAGGTCGTTAGGTGCTTAGATGGAGCTTGCACAGGAGAAAGAGGTCGTTGTGGGACATGGACTGTTGAGTTCCATGTTAAACTTATGAACTTTTATACTTTATTATGGTTTTGAACTTAATGCTTCCGCTGATAACTTAAACTTTGTTGAATTGTTTTGACACAAATTATATTGTTTGGTTTGGACTTTTATTTATTTAATTATATCGTTCAATATGATTGGTGGCTGGATCCTGGTCAGTCTTGCTCCCTGCGGTGATACTCCGCTTGTGGATTTTGGGGGTGTGACAGATTGGTATCAGAGCCATTGGTTATAGTGAACTTGGTTTTAAAAAATGGAAAAATCTTTTGATAAAAACCAGACTATAACCTGTTCAGTGCTCAACGATCCACAACGACACTTCGCTCCATGTGCAAGGCTCAACACTTTAGGTGGTATGATTTATGTTTATATTGCCTACTTGATAGTTACTTGGTGTGTTGCTTATGGTATGCTTAGTTCTTAGAGTTTACTTGGAACTTGATATGCTTGTGTCAAACCCTCTTCTGTTATTCTTTTCCCACACTCCATCATCAACATTCTCACTTGGTGTTTTGAGAATGTGAAGATCATGAGTGGACGCGGTGGAGGACGTGGTGGTGGTATCAACTTGAGTCAGGACCAGCTGACGGCCCTGATTAATGCTCAGGTTGCAGAGGCTTTGGCAGCTCAACCAGGAGGTAAAACCTACCATTTCAAACTATCCTAGGAGGTCTAGATCCTACTCTCGTGACATTCTGTTATTTCTAACCTTATCCCTTCCTTTCTACACGACAGGTCAACCTGCTCAGCCTCGAGTATGCACATTCAAGACTTTTATGGACTGTCGACCTAGTTCTTTTAGCGGTACCGAAGGAGCCATAGGTCTTCTCCACTGGTTTGAGAAGATCGAATCTGTTTTGGAGATGTGTGAATGCCCTGTCAACAACCGAGTGAAGTTTGCAACTGGAACACTCGAAGGTAGTGCGCTCTCCTGGTGGAAGGCACATGTGCAAATGCTAGGGTTGGCAGCTGCTAATGCCACCCCATGGAACGACTTTAAAGATCTGATTACAGAAGAGTATTGTCATCGGGATGATATCCACAAGTTGGAGGTGGAGTTCTACAATCTAAAGATGGTAGGGTCTGAGATTGAAGCCTACACTAAAAGGTCGAATGATTTGGCAGCTTTGTGTCCCAACATGGCGAACCCAGCCTACAAACGCATCGAGCTCTACATCAAGGGTTTAGTACCAGAAATCCAGTGCATGGTAACTGCAGCGAACCTCCCTACGATCCAGTAGATCATACGACTAGCACACCGCCTCACTGATCAGGCAGTCGAGCAGAACAAGCTGCCTAAGCGGGTTAGTGCTACTACTGATGCTCCTAGTGATAACAAACGTAAGTGGGATGGGAACTCTAGCAAGGGTTCAAGTTCTGTTCAGTCTCAATCTCAGCAGCGAAGGACTGACGACTATAAGAGCCACAGTCAGCAGTCTTCTGGTAATCAAGGACAGGGTGGGTACAAGGGAAATCACCCTAAGTGCAATCGATGTAATATGCACCATAGCGGGCCGTGTAGCAAGAACAATTGTCAGAGATGCAACAAGCCAGGCCACGCATCAAAAGACTGCAGGAGACTTTACCCAGCAAATCAGAGACGGCATCAGCAGCAGGGTAACAACAAAGGATGTTTCCAGTGTGGTGCTGAGGGCCACTTCAAAAGAGACTGCCCCCAGCTGAAACAGAATCAGAACAATAATAACAATCAGGGGAATGGAAACAACAAGGATAACAATGATGGTAATGGTGCCAGGGGACGTGCGTTCGTGATTGGTCAGGGTGAGGCAAGAAACGATCCCAACGTTGTGACGAGTAAGTTTCTACTGGATGGTTACTTTATTTCTGTTTTATTCGATTCGGGAGCCGATACTAGTTACGTGTCCTTAAGAGTTAGTCAGATGCTTAAGCGTACCCCAATTCCCTTGAACACCAAGCATGTTGTAGAACTAGCGAACAGTAAAAGTCTTGAGGCCACACACATAGTTAAGGGTTGTAGTCTCGCTCTCGCTGGTCAGACCTTCTCTATCGATCTTATCCCCATCGTTCTTGGTAGTTTTGACGTTATTATTGGGAGGGATTGGTTATTCCATCATCGAGAGGAAATACTCTGCAAGGAGAAAGTTGTCTGCATCCCTCGTGCAAGCGGTGAACCTCTCGTTATTCGTGGTGATAAGAGTGGTGCTGTCGTGGGCATCATCTCTTTCCTTAAGGCTCAAAAGTGTTTTCGAAAGGGACACCCTGTTATTCTAGCCCTCGTTACTGACACCTCAACGAAAGAGAAGAAGATAGAAGACATTCTGATCATCCGCGACTTCCCTGAGGTATTCCCTGAGGAATTACCTGGTCTCCCGCCCCATCGACAAGTCGAGTTTCAAATCGAGCTAGCTCCTGGAGCAGCACCTATAGCTCGTGCACCTTATCGCTTAGCCCCATCAGAATTAGAAGAACTGTCCATGCAACTACAGGAACTCTTGGACAAGGGTTTCATTCGCCCTAGCTCTTCACCCTGGGGAGTTCCAGTTTTGTTTGTGAAGAAGAAAGACGGTACCTTCCGTATCTGCATAGACTATCGCGAACTCAACAAGGTGACCGTGAAAAATCGTTATCCTCTTCCGCGTATCGACGAATTGTTCAACCAGTTGCAAGGGTCGAGCTTCTACTCTAAGATTGATCTGAGATCGGGTTATCATCAGCTGAGAGTCCAAGACGAGGACATCTCTAAGACAGCATTCAGGACTCGTTACGGGCACTACGAGTTTCTGGTTATGCCTTTCGGGTTGACAAAAGCACCTGCAGTTTTCATGGACCTCATGAATCGAGTGTGCAAACCATACTTGGATAAGTTCGTTATTGTCTTCATCGATGACATCTTGATCTATTCTAAAAGTCAGGAGGAGCATGAGCACCATCTGCGGCTTATTCTGGAATTTCTTCGATCAGAACAGCTCTACGCTAAGTTTTCGAAGTGTGACTTTTGGCTTCGTGAAGTCCACTTCCTAGGCCACGTAGTCAATAAGGATGGGATTCATGTTGATCCATCCAAGATTGACTCAATCAAGAACTGGCCTGCACCTCGTACTCCAACCGAAATCTGTCAACTCTTGGGTTTGGCGGGTTACTACCGAAGGTTTATTGAAGATTTTTCGAAGATTACGCAGCCTCTCACTACCTTAACACAAAAGGGTGTCACCTATCGATGGGGTGATACTCAGGAATCCGCGTTTCAGTTACTGAAGGAGAAACTTTGCAGCGCCCCAATCCTTTCGTTACCTGATGGCATAGAAGACTTCATGGTTTATTGTGACTCGTCAATCCAAGGACTTGGTTGTGTGTTGATGCAACGTGAAAAGGTCATTGCTTACGTATCACGCCAGCTCAAGGACCACGAAAAGAACTACACTACTCATGATTTGGAGCTCGGAGCAGTAGTGTTTGCACTCAAGATATGGAGACACTACCTGTACGGTACCAAATGCACCATTTACACCGATCACAGGAGTCTCCAGCACATCTTTGATCAGAAGGAGTTGAGCATGTGACAGCGTTGGTGGGTCGAACTTCTGAATGATTATGAGTGCGCGATAAAATATCATCCCGGCAAGGCCAATGTTGTGGCCGATGCCCTCAGTCATAAGGAAACCAATCCTAAGCGGGTGCGTGCGTTACAGCTTACGATTCTCTCCAGCCTTCCTACCCAGATTCGAGAGGCACAGATCGAAGCATTGAAGGAAGAAAACCTCAAAGCTGAGTCCTTACGAGGATTGGAGAAACAGTTGGAACTAAAGGAAGACAGTGCTTATTACTTAGCGGGACGTATTTGGGTTCCGTTTTATGGTAATCTACGCGAGCTTGTGATGGATGAGGCACACAAGTCTCGTTACTCGGTACATCCTGGTTCTGTAAGATGTACCACGATCTCAAAACCACGTACTGGTGGCCTAGTATGAAGGCTAACATAGCAACCTACGTTAGTAAATGCTTGACATGCGCCAGAGTTATGGTTGAATACCAGAAGCCATCAGGACTACTCCAACAACCCGAGATCCTAACATGGAAATGGGAGCAAATTTCCATGGATTTCGTCACTGGTTTGCCTAGATCTCAGCGGGGAAAAGACACCATCTGGGTGATCGTGGATTGATTAACTAAGTCTGCATACTTTCTGGCAATCAAGGAAACTGACAAGTTCTCTACACTCACAGACATTTATCTGAAGGAAGTAGTCTCTAGGCACGGAGTGCCAACCTCTATTATCTCTGATCGAGACTCACGCTTTACATCTGAGTTGTGGCAAGCAATGCACAAATCCTTCGGCTCACGTCTAGACATGAGCACAGCGTATCATCCACAGACGGATGGGCAGACTGAACGCACCATCCAGACTCTTGAAGACATGCTTCGGGCATGTGTAATCGACTTTGGTAACGGTTGGGAAAGGCACCTACCTTTGGTGGATTTTTTGTATAACCACAGTTACTACACCAACATTCAGGCTGCTCCGTTCGAGGCTTTGTATGGACGGAAATGCCGATCACCTCTATTCTGGGCAGAAGTTGGTGATAGCCAAATCACTGGCCCAGAACTCGTCGTCGACACAACGGAAAAGATTGCCCAAATACGACAACGAATGGCGGCAGCTCGTGACCGTCAGAAAAGCTACGCTGATAAGCGTAGGAAACCTCTCGAGTTCCAGGTTGGGGACCGAGTGCTACTTAAAGTCTCACCAGGGAAGGGAGTGGTCCGTTTTGGCAAACGGGGCAAACTTAATCCATGATATGTCGGACCTTTTGAAATCACCGAGAAAATCGGCAAGGTGGCTTACAGACTGAATTTGCCCGAAGAACTCAGTGATGTTCACAACGTCTTCCACGTGTCGAATCTGAAGAAGTGCTTATCAGACGAGACCCTCATTGTTCCTTTCAAGGAACTCACTATCGACGACCAGTTGCGCTTCATCGAGGAACCGATGGAAATTATGGATCGGGAAATCAAGACTCTTAAACGAACCAAGATACCTATTGTTCGAGTTCGTTGGAACTCCCGTCGTGGCCCAGAGTTCACTTGGGAGCGAGAGGACCAGATGAAACGCAAGTACCCTCAGTTGTTTAAGAAAGGTGAGTCCAGTACTGAAGCTACTTCGGAATTTCGGGAGGAAATTCCAAACCAACGAGGGGATGATGTGATACCCCAAGAAAACACGCAACACAACTAGCTTCCTCAGTGACTACGTGCTAAATTTCGGGATGAAATTTCTTTCAACTTGGGGATGATGTGACAACCTGCGTTTCCAAGGTAAACGTCGTATCTATCGCCACCTTTTTATCATATTCGTTTATTATTTCTTCTTTTTATATATTCTTGCGAAATGACTCTTGTAATTTATATAAATTTATGTAACAACTATTTCGTATCTCTACGTTGACTTGTTACATGTATGAATACGTGATTAGAAATACGTATGACGTGCCAAACCCGAGCCACCCCGTACCCTCTAGCTTGCGGCCACAACCCAAGTGGCCCATCTATTTACCTTCATCCCAGGACTAATCACAACCCAACTCATTATCCTTTTTCTTTAGTCTAATTGATAGGCCAAACCCACTTGAAACCAATTAATATATGACCCAATCCTGTGTACAACTAATATAGCTATTATATGTACGCATATTTTTTTGTTCTAATTCTCTAAAAGAAACCCTTTAATATATGACCCAACCCCAGCCCAACACCACCCTTTGGACCATCCTCTTCAAACCGCCACACCCACATCTATTTTAGGAACATCTCATGCACGAATTTGGATATATCCAGCCATAACTTCCTCCCAGCTTTTCACGGTAGCTAACCATCATCGTTTCCCCTCCCGCTCTCAGTCTTACGGCAGCCACCCACTTTCTTTCCAGCCAAAACACAGCTCCGATCGCCGGTAAGCCCCACTTATATCGTAATCTCGATTTAAGAATGTGTTGTCTCGGTTTCGATAATATATATATATATATATATATATATATATATGAAACTGTTAATATGTTTGTACGATTTATATATATATATGAACTACCTGCTCGCTGTTATACATATATATAAGCATAGATGGTAGGTGTTTATTGTGAACTTTATGACAATTTACGTTGTGGTTGGCACTCGAATTAGTAAAAGAAAGTAAAATCATAAAACGTGAAATCCCTGAGTACATATAATGTGTGATCTCAATGATGATTAAATGAATTGTGATATGGTATATGAAATTCGATGTCAATGGACTGTGTGTATAATATGATTATAGTGTTGTCGGAAATTTTGGATACGATCACGTGTATGAAAACTAGGAAGTATGGTTTATGTATTATGTTGGTAGTGATGCTTGATCTTGGTTGTGATGGTCCGATGTGCTAGCTGCCATGATAGGGTTATCTCTAGCAATAAAGTCGAACGTTTTGAATGTTGATATGCTACTAAGTACTGATTTCGTGATAACGACACTTAGAACCATCGTAGGATACATGAAAAACAAGTAACGTTCGTTCAGCGATTTTCTGCAGAAAATACGCCATCTTCGGCAGTCTATTTTGGGACTTAAACTTATCGAAACTCTATGTTTTCTGAGTCTAAAGTCAAGTATTCGGAAGTAGCTTTCAAACGGCAGTGATTTCATATTTTTCGGACAGGTGTAATTATTTTTAACGGATTAAATAGCAAAACTACTCTAAGCTGTCATTTTCTGCAGAAAATGTAGCTCACGTTTCGTGTCATAACTTGGTATGTGTTTACTGTTTAGACTTTAAAATTTTACTGTAGATGTTCTTAAGTGTTGGTGCTAACCTCCAGCTGGAATTTCGTCAATCGGATAAATGTATATTTTTAAATAATTTTTTCGGCAAACCTGACCAGATTATGTCAAATCTGATCATGGTTTGGCACAAGATTTTTCTCGAAAAATCCGTAAGGAATTTGGTCACCAAATTTTAATGCAATGGTCTTTGGTTCGATTGAAACGTTCTGTAATTCTTCGGGAATTATCCGGTGCCCGAACGGTCCCGATTAATGCACCGCAAATTGTCCGAAAATGCACTTAAAAGCTGAAATTTTGTGACAAGATTTATTATGTGATTTGTGATGAATATGTGGTCGCTAATTCGAATAGCGACACTTTGCATGCATGTGTACATATATACATTATAATATTTTATGTGCAACATGTTAGAATACGTGTAGAACTGTGTGTGTTACTTGAATATGAACCTGACTTGTATGGTAACCATAATAGGCGTGGTTGACCACATTAGCTCAAGTGACCTTTATTTGCCGAGCTAATCTAAGGTGAGTTCACACTTTCTACAAGGCATGGGATTCTCGGTGGTTTGGGAATGGGTTAACGTTTAATAAGGAAACCTGCGTATTCTCTTTGGGTAGAATACGTAGTCCCACCCTCTACGGTGAAGGGTGACAACATTGAAACCTGCGTGTTCTTCTTGACACGTACTCCCACCCTCTTAACTGAAGGGTGACAACATTGACACTAGACAAAACTCTATCATTAAGTCCCTCATTTATATCGACTTAATCGTCGGGCCAAAGGCGAACGGGTCATTAGTTAAATAGTGCTATTAGGTTTGACAAGCCTCACACCGTGCCGTAGAGGACGGGCGTGGACTAATGGACTTGGGCACTAGTCAATGATGATAGACATTGACGCAGGGCACATAAACATAACTACAGTCAGTAGTCGATATGGTAACGGGTCTAGTGGGATACATGGGGAAGCCCCCACTGAGTATGGTTTGGGAAACAAGGAAACTGGTTAACTCGTGGTTTTCGAAACATAACTATGGTTTTTGGAACAACGTTAAAATGGACAACCAACTGTGAACTCGCTCAACTTTGTTGTTGATTCGTTATTATATGCCTTGCAGGTCGTTAGGTGCTTAGATGGAGCTTGTACAGGAGAAAGAGGTCGTTGTGGGACATGGACTGTTGAGTTCCATGTTAAACTTATGAACTTTTATACTTTATTATGGTTTTGAACTTAATGCTTCCGCTGATAACTTAAACTTTGTTGAATTGTTTTGACACCAATTATATTGTTTGGTTTGGACTTTTATTTATTTAATTATATCGTTCAATATGATTGGTGGCTGGATCCTGGTCAGTCACGCTCCCTGTGGTGATACTCCGCTTGTGGATTTTGGGGGTGTGACAGATTGGTATCAGAGCCATTGGTTATAGTGAACTTGGTTTTAAAAAGGGAAAAAAACTTTTGATAAAAACTAGACTATAACCTGTTCAGTGCTCAACGATCCACAACGACACTTCGCTCCACGTGCAAGGCTCAACACTTTAGGTGGTATGATTTATGTTTATATTGCTTACTTGATAGTTACTTGGTGTGTTGCTTATGGTATGCTTAGTTCTTAGTGTTTACTTGGAACTTTATATGCTTGTTTCAAACCCTCTTCTGTTATTCTTTTCCCACACTCCATCATCAACATTCTCACTTGGTGTTTTGTGAATGTGAAGATCATGAGTGGACGCGGTGGAGGACGTGGTGGTGGTATCAACTTGACTCAAGACCAGCTGACGGCCCTGATTAATGCTCGGGTTGCAGAGGCTTTGGCAGCTTAACCAGGAGGTAAAACCTACCATTTCGAACTATCCTAGGAGGTCCAGATCCTACTCTCATGGCATTCTGTTATTTCTCACCTTATCCCTTTCTTTCTACACGACATGTCAACCTGCTTAGCGTCGAGCATGCACGTTCAAGACTTTTATGCACTGTCGACCTAGTTCTTTCAGTGGTACCGAGGGAGCCGTAGGTCTTCTCCACTGGTTTGAGACGATCGAATCTGTTTTTGAGATGTGTGAATGCCCTGTCAACAACCGAGTGAAGTTTGCAACTGGAACACTCGAAGGTAGTGCGCTCTCTTGGTGGAACGCACTGGTGCAAATGCTAGGGTTGGCAGCTGCTAATGCCACCCCATGGAACAACTTCAAAGAGCTGATTAAAGAAGAGTATTGTCATCGGGATGATATCCACAAGCTGGAGGTGGAATTCTACAATCTAAAGATGGTAGGGTCTGAGATTGAAGCCTACACTAAAAGGTCGAATGATTTGGCAGCTTTGTGTCCCAACATGGCGAACCCAGCCTACAAACGCATCGAGCTCTACATCAAGGGTTTAGTACCAGAAATCCACAGCATGGTAACTGCAACGAACCTCCCTACGATCCAGCAGATCATACGACTAGCACACCGCCTCGCTGATCAGACAGTCGAGCAGAACAAGCTGCCTAAGCGGGTTAGTGCTACTACTGATGCTCTTAGTGATAACAAACGTAAGTGGGATGGGAACTCTAGCAAGGGTTCAAGTTCTGTTCAGTCTCAATCTCAGCAGCGAAGGACTGACGACTATTAGGGCCCCAGTCAGCAGTCTTCTGGTAATCAAGGACAGGGTGGGTACAAGGGAAATCACCCTAAGTGCAATCGATGTAATATGCACCATAGCGGGCCGTGTAGCAAGAACAATTGTCAGAGATGCAACAAGCCAGGCCACACAGCAAAAGACTGCAGGAGCCTTTATCCTGCAAATCAGAGACGACAACAGTAGCAGACTCAACAGAACCAGCGCCAGCAACAGCAACAACAACAGGGTAACAACAAAGGATGTTTCTAGTGTGGTGCTGAGGGCCACTTCAAAAGAGACTGCCCCTAGCTGAAACAGAATCAGAACAACAATAACAATAAGGGGAATGGAAACAACAGGGATAACAATGATGGTAATGGTGCCAGGGGACATGCGTTCGTGATTGGTCAGGGTGAGGCAAGAAACGATCCCAATGTTGTGACGGGTAAGTTTCTACTGGATGGTTACTTTGTTTCTGTTTTATTCGATTCGGGAGCCGATACTAGTTACGTGTCCTTAAGAGTTAGTCAGATGCTTAAGCGTACCCCAATTCCCTTGAACACCAAGCATGTTGTAGAACTAGCGAACGGTAAAAGTCTTGAGGCCACACACATAGTTAAGGGTTGTAGTCTCGCTCTCGCTAGTCAGACCTTCTCTATCGATCTTATCCCCATCGTTCTTGGTAGTTTCGACGTTGTTATTGGGATGGATTGGTTATCCCATCATCGAGCGGAAATACTCTGCAAGGAGAAAGTTGTCCGCATCCCTCGTGCAAGCGGTGAACCTCTCGTTATTTGTGGTGATAAGAGTGGTGCTGTCGTGGGCATCATCTCTTTCCTTAAGGCCCATAAGTGTTTGCGAAAGGGCCACCCTGCTATTCTAGCCCTCGTTACTGACACCTCAACGAAAGAGAAGAAGATAGAAGACATTCCGATCATCCACGACTTCCCTGAGGTATTCCCCAAGGAATTACCTGGTCTCCCGCCCCATCGGCAAGTCGAGTTTCAAATCGAGCTAGCACTTAGAGCAGCACCTATAGCTCGTGCACCTTATCGCTTAGCCCCATCAGAATTAGAAGAACTGTCCACGCAACTATAGGAACTCTTGGACAAGGGTTTCATTCGCCCTAGCTCTTCACCCTGGGGAGCTCCAGTTTTGTTTGTGAAGAAGAAAGACGATACCTTCCGTATGAGCATAGACTATCGCGAACTCAACAAGGTGACCGTGAAAAATCGTTATCCTCTTCCGCATATCGACGACTTGTTCGACCAGTTGCAAGGGTCGAGCTTCTACTCTAAGATTGATCTGAGATTGGGTTATCATCAGCTGAGAGTCCGAGACGAGGACATCTCTAAGACAGCATTCAGGACTCGTTACGGGCACTACGAGTTTCTGATTATGCCTTTCGGGTTGACAAACGCACCTGCAGTTTTCATGGACCTCATGAATCGAGTATGCAAACCATACTTGGATAAGTTCATTATTGTCTTCATCGACGACATCTTGATCTATTCTAAAAGTCAGGAGGAGCATGAGCACCATCTGCGGCTTTTTCTGGAACTTCTTCGATCAGAACAGCTCTACGCTAAGTTTTTGAAGTGTGACTTGTGGCTTCGTGAAGTCCACTTCCTAGGCCACGTAGTCAATAAGGATGGGATTCACATTGATCCATCCAAGATTGACTCGATCAAGAACTGGCCTGCACCTCGTACTCCAACCGAAATCTGTCAATTCTTGGGTTTGGCGGGTTACTACCGAAGGTTTATTCAAGATTTTTCGAAGATTGCACAGCCTCTCACTACCTTAACACAGAAGGGTGTCACCTATTGATGGGGTGATACTCAGGAATCTGCGTTTCAGTTACTGAAGGAGAAACTTTGCAGCGCCCCAATCCTTTCATTACCTGATGGCACAGAAGACTTCGTGGTTTATTGTGACGCGTCAATCCAAGGACTTGGTTGTGTGTTGATGCAACGTGAAAAGGTCATTGCTTACGCATCACGCCAGCTCAAGGTCCACGAAAAGAACTACACTACTCATGATTTGGAGCTCAGAGCAGTAGTGTTTACACTCAAGATATGGAGACACTACCTGTACGGTACCAAATGCACCATTTACACCGATCACAGGAGTCTCCAGCACATATTTGATTAGAAGGAGTTAAACATGCGACAGCGTCGGTGGGTCGAACTTCTGAATGATTATGAGTGCACGATCAAATATCATCCCGGCAAGGCCAACGTTGTGGCCGATGCCCTCATTCGTAAGGAAACCAAACCTAAGCGGGTGCTTGCGTTACAGCTTACGATTCACTCCAGCCTTCCTACCCAGATTCGAGAGGCACAGATCGAAGCATTGAAGGAAGAAAACCTCAAAGTTGAGTCCTTACGGGGATTGGAGAAATAGTTGGAACTAAAGGAAGACGGTGCTTATTACTTAGCGGGACGTATTTAGGTTTCGTTTTATGGTAATCTACGTGAGCTTGTGATGGATGAGGCACACAAGTCTCGTTACTCGGTACATCCTGGTTCTGATAAGATGTACCACGATCTCAAAACCAAGTACTGGTGGCCTAGTATGAAGGCTAACATAGCAACCTACGTTAGTAAATGCTTGACATGCACCAAAGTTAAGCAAGAAAACTGCAGGAAGAAACCCAGTAATGGAATATGCTTCAATTGTGGAGAAAAAGGGGCATATCAAACCGAACTGTCTGAAACTAGCTCCAGCCATGAACAACAAGACTACTAAGAATGCTAGAGCATTTGTTTTAACTGCAGAAGAAGCCAAGATGATTTCGGATGTGATTGCCGGTTCGTTTTTAGTTAATGATATTTTTGCTAAAGTATTATTTGACTCTAGTGCGAACCAAAGTTTTATTAATCCTTCATTCTGCAAAATTCTTAATCAACCATTAACTAAACTTCAACAAGAATGTCTAGTAGAGACAACAAATGGAGAATCCATTAAGATCACTGAAATCTTGCAGGGAGCAAGAATATAAATTTTTAATCAAAATTTCACTACTAACCTTTATCTAATGAATCTGGCTGGATTTGATATTGTATTAGGAATGGATTGGTTAATAACCAATAAAGCCAGTATTCTATGTGATCAAAAGTCAATACAAGTAAATTCACCAAAGGGTGAAAAGATCACAATTAAATGAGATAAGCCAACTAGATCTACAAAATTCACCTCTGTGATGAAAACAACAAGTTATGCAAGAAAAGGGTCACTAGTGTATATGATTTCCATAATCATTAACACTAAAGGAAAAGAATTGAAAGATATTCCCGTAGTATCTCCATTCTCAGATGTTTTCCTAGAAGAATTACCAGGATTACCACCAGATAGAGAAGTTGAATTTAGAATCCATCTACTACAAGGGACAGCACCGATTGCCAAGGCACCTTACCGTTTGGCACCAGCAGAAATACAAGAACAAGAGAAACAATTGGACGAACTCCTGGAGAAAGGTTTCATACAGCCAAGTTCATCACAATGGGGAGCACCAATCTTGTTTGTCAAGAAGAAGGACAGATCAATGCGTATGTGCATCGATTACCGAGAATTAAACAAGGTCACGATTAAAAATCGGTACCCATTACCGAGAATCGATGATCTGTTTGATCAAATGCAAGGAGCTCGATTCTTTTCTAAGATTGATTTACGCTCAGGATATCATCAATTGAAGGTACAGGAAGATGACATTCCTAAAACTGCCTTCAGAACAAGGTATGGTCATTATGAATTTACCGTCATGCCATTTGGTTTAACCAAAGCCCCAGCTGCATTTATGGATATGATGAACAGGATATGTAAACCATACCTGGATAAATTCATAATTGTCTTTATAGATGATATTCTCATTTACTCTAAGAGTAAAGAGGAACATGTAGCGGATTTGCATGGACTCCTTACATTATTGAGAAAGGAAAAGCTTTATGCTAAATTTTCAAAATGCGAATTTTGGTTACAAGAAGTGCAATTCCTTGGACATATAGTTAATCATGAAGGAATCCATGTGGATCCCACAAAGATCGAGGCAATTTCTAAATGGAAAGTCCCTGAATCACCAACGGAGGTGAGAAGTTTTCTTGGACTAGCAGGTTATTATAGACGGTTTATCCAAGACTTTTCTAGAATAGCCATTCAATTAACAAAATTGACCTGTAAATCAGTTAAGTTTTAATGGGGACCAAAACAGGAAGAAGCCTTTAGAATCCTTAAGCAAAGATTAACCACCGCACCCATACTAGCGTTACCAGAAGTAACTGAAGACTTTGTAGTTTATTGTGACGCTTCTAAGTTAGGTTATGGATGTGTGTTGATTCAACGTCAAAAGGTTATAGCCTATGCCTCTAGACAACTTAAGAATCATGAAGAGAATTATACAACCCATGATCTAGAGTTAGGAGCCATAATTTTTGCCCTTAAAATTTGGAGACACTATCTTTACGGTAGTAAGTTTACCATTTTCACCGATCATAAGAGTTTAAGATATGTTTTCGGGCAAAAGGAGTTAAATATGAGACAGAGACACTGGATGGAAATTCTTAGTGATTATGATTGTAATATCCAGTATCATGCAGGAAAGGCTAATGTAGTAGCTGATGATTTAAGTCGAAAGTATCATGAAAAGCCAAGACGAGTACGTTCTCTCAAATTAAATCTGCATATAGATTTAAATGATCAAATTAGAGAAGTACAAGAATCAGTAATCAAGGACGATACTGAAAAATTAAAAGGAATGATTAAGGAATTAGAACGAGGAACAGATGGAATTTGGAGATTCCATAAGGAAAGAATTTTGATACCTAAACAAGGAAACCTACGCCACCAAATATTAGAAGAAGCCCATAAGTCTAAGTATACGATACATCCTGGAAGTGATAAAATGTATTAAGGCTTAAGAAAGAATTTCTGGTGGATAGGAATGAAAAAGGATATAGCAGCCTATCTTGCCAAGTGTCTAACCTGTTCACAGGTTAAAGCTGAACATCAGAAACCCTCAGGTTTGTTGCAGCAACTAGAAATGCCAATATGGAAATGGGAATTGATAACAATGGACTTTGTTACCAAATTACCCAAGACAAGAAAAGGTAATGATACAATCTGGGTGATTGTAGACAGATTAACCAAGTCTGCTCATTTCTTACTGTAGGATCGTGATTTGACCCGAACGAGTCGTTCAGAGGTGTTCAACTTCGTTTCAGGTGCGGAATAACAATAAACGAAGGTAGAAACAGCTTATACTTCACTTTAACTACTGATTGTATTGATTAAAATGCAATTACAAGTAGTTCTTCACACCGGCAACACTTCAGTATGGAATACAAGGTGTTGATTTTGATTTCGCTCATGGAACCCCTATATATAGTGTTTATGATTTCGCTTATATGTACATGTACATATAAGCGAAACCTCAACCTGTCCAAATAAGCGAAACCTCCTGTCTAAGCCCCTATGAGCGAAACCTGCTCACTAAACACATATAATCTCCTATTTTCTCTTAAAACGTGCCCTAATCTATACAATACAATGAAAGACTCGATCCAAGACGAAGTCGACAGATGAAGTGCACCAACAGACTCCCCCTCAGATGTTGACGAGTCGTCCATCGAGTCTTTGACAATCTCATGTCTTCACTTCTTCAGTCTTGATCAGTCTCTGGGCTTCTCTCTCTCTGTCTTCATCAACAGACTCCCTTTAACATTATCTTCTAGAATATCTTCAGACTCCCCCTCTCGATTTGCTAGCATTTCTTTGTTCTTCAGCAACATCTTTTTTAGAAACATTTTCTGGCTTTCACAGGTCTACGATCGACTTAAGCTTTGTATTCAGAATCGAAACCTGGCACTCTATCTTCAGATTCAGAATTTAAACTTGGCTATTCCTGCACATTCTTAACCCAGAAATAAGTTTTATGAATTTAACAAATTAAGTGCACCAACACTAATTCTCTTTCATAAACATGTGCACCAACAACAACTCTCCCTCTAACTACTTTCTTTATGATGAACCACTTGTTGATTGTCAAAACACATTTGATGATTAAGACACACTCCCCCTCACAACAATGTCATCATGTTTAGCACTCGGAACTTTGACAATCAGCTTTCCAACATCAGTTGTCGAAAATCTTTTTGACTTTTTCAAAAGTTTAAGCTAAAACACACACAAAATCTTTTTGGATTTTTGAATGTAAAGAAATGCAATAAAGAAATATTTACAGACACTATTTTTTGAGTTTTATGTAAGAGGATCATATCAGATTTTGACAAGTCACAAGTATCGTTGAGCTTAGTTACACATTAAGAATTAAACAATTCACTTAGATTGCCAATATACTGATCCACTTAAATTTTCACACAAATTTCAACTGATTCAGGATATGAGTTAGGTGTTTTAAGAACTTAAACTCATTCATGTGTCCCACCTCTTGAATATACTCCCGTATCCAGATCCCAATATTCAGTCTTACAGGTGAGTATACCACAGATGATATCTGTAAGGGTTAATAAATTATGAAGAATCATGAGAGCTCAGGTCAGAACTACCGTTCAGCAGAGAGATCATGACTCGACTTTTGGGTGTGTCCCCTTTAGAGGATCTTTTGATTACAACAGCAATGACTATCAATTTTATTGTTTCATCAATTTGCTGAGGGCTGCGCTATATTTCAAGCATGCGTAAAGTATTATTCGAGGACTAGGTCAGAACTTCCATTCAGCAGAAGTCTAGGAATAATACCCCAGATATCACTGAGCATAAAGACCTAGTATCTCAGAAAGAGGGACCTTTCAAACGAGATTTCAGGCGTTACCTATATATCCAAGTAGTGTTCCCCACGAAATAAGCAAGTTTGAAATTTAGTTTATATCCCGAAAAAGCTTACTAAGTGTGTAAAAACCTATTGGCATATCATCAGTGAGACCGTTTAACACTTTTTAAACATTACATTTCTTTAGCATACTGTAACTGTCTACTGATGTACTATCATTTCCTCTTCTTTGACACAAAAACTCATTTTTGAATTTTATCATGTTTTTGCCTTTTTCAAATTTTCTAATGCAAACACATTTTAGGAAATTTGAAAACAAACTGTACAAAACTTGACAACCGATATCGAATCGCTTCAAATCGCCATCCACTTGGCATAAACAATCAGAACTCCCCCTTTCACAAAACTATTTTCTCATTATGATTTCAAAACACTTAAGTTTGTTTTAACCAAAATGATTTTTCAGGAAAATAAGTTTTGTTAAATTTACCACTTGTAAAGTTAGGGGTTTGGTTCATCACATTGTCCATTCAATCTCTTGTATCAGAATTACATCAAGTTCAAACTAATGACCTTGAGTAATCACTTTGTCAGAATCAACCTCTTACCACTTGTAAGTATATCCAAAACATATAACCACATGTAGGAATAAAACATCTACACAAACCATTTTACCAATCAAGATGCCGATTCCTGCTTCACACTTACCAACCTGGAAGCTCCGGCAAGTCACACTTATCCTGTAAAAATTTAAACTTTATAAGATTCATTCACAATCATCAATTTTCAAGAAAGATGCCGATTCCTGATCCAGATTACAAACTTGGGATCTCCGGCATAGTCCTAAGACTTTACGAAAAACAAACTTCCATCCAAGTCTTCTCAGACTTGATGGCTTTCAGTTCTTGCGCAGTAGGGTTGTAAGTTGCCTTTTTAGTTGCATAAAAATCTTTAACCCCCTTAGCTTTCCCATTCAACATTTTCCCAAAAATTTTCTTAACACTTCCATTGAATGTTTTCTCGACATCAAACTTAGTATTCTCTTTGTAAAACTGATTCGAGATATCAATCTTGCCAACTTTCTGTTTAACTTCTTCAAATTTCAGTGATGGAAACTCATCATCATTCACTGAAATTTTCATCTCAACCTGTGGCTCTTCTGGCTTTGTGGAACCAGATTCATCGTCGACTTTCTCATCAACTTTCTTAACAACCCACACTTGGTTGTCTTTCTCTTTCTTTTTATAAAAATTCTTTTTAGAACACTCACCAACCTCATAAGTTGAGTTTTCATAAATTTTAAATTTTTCGGTTGGTGGTTCAATATCAACAACTTTTCCTTTCAACTTGTTAGAAACTCCCTGTTTTGACTTGGCATTTTTCGGACAGTTCCATGCAATGTGACCAGCTTCATTGCATTTGTAACAGGTTCTAGTTTCTGTTGAGTGACAAACTTCAGTTCCATTCTTCTTCTTTTCAGCAAGAAACTCTTGATTTGACTGTCTCCATAATGGTTTCTTCTGTTCCTCTTCTGCACTTCCACCTGACACAAATTCTGTTTTTGTTTTAGAATTTTTCAAATTTTTATGATTTTCTGGTGGAATAAATCCAAGACCTTTCTTTTTGTAGCTACGATTTTGGTTTGGTTTCTTTTGAAAACCAGAACCAGAATTGTAACCCTTTTTCTTGTTTAGACGTTGTTGAACTCTTGAAGTGTACTTTTTAGGTTTTTCAGTAAGATTTAAATCTTTTATTTCAGAAATATTAATTTCTGTCATTTTGAAAACCTTTTTGATCATGTCAAAACGAACACTTCTTATTGGAAATTCTTTGTCATAATATAATTTGTCCGAATCATTTAAAGTGTATGCAACTTCAAATGTTTCTTCATCCAAATTTGCTTTTGATAACAAAAATTCTTTACTATAAGACCGTTTAACCGACGACTTTGAACTATTCCTCGACGAACTCGAACTTTTGACAGACGAACTTGAACACCCAGACTCAGACTTTGACTCAGACTCCTCATCAGTATCCAACACCTGATCGACCACCTTTTTGATTAACTTAAACTCATGATCAGTGTCAGACGATGTGAAAGTAACGTCAATGTTTTCTGGTAAAACGTCAGTTGTGTCGGTTTTTAGCTTTATATTGACTGCTTTTTCGACTTGCTCCTCATTTGGTTTTCTGGGAGAATAACCTTCCCAGATCGGAGGCGGACACTTGTTATAGCTAGCAGTCGGTTTCTTACCACTATCTTTCTTTTTCTTCGGCTTCTCGTCTTGAAACGCTTCCATACCTGCAACAGTTGGGTAAATACGGTCAATGAGATAATCAGAACTAGAATAACTTTGTAACAAACGTCTAATTCTCTCATTCTCGATCTTTTCTGTCTCCAACTCTTGCTTCCATTTAGCACTCTCTTCGATGTAAAAGTTGATAGCTTTCTGCTTTGTCATCATCACAGCATTCATCATCGTTAATGCTTGTTCTCTCTCAGAATTTGTCTTTTGGAGACCAGTTACTGTTTTGTTCAAGACATCATAAGATTCTTTCACATAGTTGAGGTTGAACAGTAACTGCTCTTTCATCTTCTCATACTCTGTCAACTTCTCATCTTTGACTGCACATTCTTTGCAGGCTTCCAAACACTTCAAGCACGGCTTTACAACTTCAACAATCTTCTCAATCTCGATTGTCTTTACCACTTCAACCACTTTTTCAACTTCAATCATCTTTTCTACTTCGATGATCTTCTCGACTTCAACAACTTTCTCAACTTCAGTCATCTTTTCTACTTCACCTACCTGCTCAGTCTCAACATTCTTCTCAGCAACACTTTTAGACTTCATTTCTTTTTGTTCTTTTGCAGCCCGTTTCTCCTTCAGTTTCTCCAAGCGATCTGCAAAATAAAAATGAAAACTTTCAAAAGAAAGATGAGATTTAGCAATATCGATATGTTTTTCTTCCTCATTATCACTATTTCTATCATCAACTGGTGACTGATCAAACTGTACAGATTTTTCAGAATCAGCATCGGATAAACCAGAATCTGACGGTGTTTGATCAAATACAACTTCCTTTTCTAAACTTTCATCACTTTGTGAACTTTCATCTGAGCTATGTGATCTTTCTTCAGATGCAACCGACTCTTTATCCATATTCTTCACAGTCTCACCAATAGACTTCATCCACTCGGTGAATATGTCTGGTTCTCTGACAATCTTAGCGATGAACGCTTTAAAATTCCCATTCTCATCTGCAAACGTATTCCAACTGAAACCTTCAGGTAGCCTCTCATCATCTTGATCGACTATGCATGCTTTGCTATCAGGAGATATATAATTGTTCCAGTTAAAATCCACCACACACGCTCTTTTTGAATCCTCGATTCTTCTACCATGAGCCGTCTATGAATCTTGTGTTTGACCAACCTGTTGATAAATGGCTTTCCGGTAATAATCATCTTTTCCAAACGGATTCTGAGCACCACTAGCTTCCCTGTTCTTGCATTCCCGTTTGAAATGGCCTTTCTCCCTGCATCGAAAACAAGTAACTTTAGATTTATCAAAACCTAAAGTAGATACATGAGCATTAAGAAAGTCATTTCTTCCGGTAATCGTTTTGAACTTTTCAGCACGTCTAAGAACACTCGCTAGACACCATTTGATATCCATCAGTTCCATCTCTTCGGCGTCTATTTGATCGTAATCCTCCTTTGTGAGCATAGGATTTCCGATTCGACCAGCAACTAAACCCTCATAAGATAATAACACAGAACCAAGTAAAGCCATGTGATCTTTAGCGGTTTCTTCAGAAAAACTTTGACCTTCAGGAAGATTCAAAGCGATATTGCACTGGATCACATAACCATTTCCTGTCTTTGTGCTCTGAGAATGGAAACTTGATGTAGTCTCTTTCGGATTGACACTCGGATATAATGAGAAACCACTGCTGCTTTTGTTTGAACTTTGATCAGCTTTTTCCGATGAATCTCCAGCACTAAAAGCAGTCTGGATTTTCGGACTACTCTCAGCTTCTGGAATCGGAACACTACCTTTGTAATACATTTTTACATCCTGTTGACCACTTAGACTGTTCATCCTTGCGATCTTCTGCTGTTCCAAATCTTGACCCTCAATCTTTTCGATAAACTGACCAATTGTTAACCCATCATAAACCCCTGTGTTTTTTAGGATCATCAAATAAGTTCCCCACTCTTTTTGCGGTAACGCATCAGCTAATTTGTCTACCCACTTTTCAGGATCCTTTTTTATACTAAGCATTGACATAGATCGCACAAGGTGACAGTATCTTTCAATCAGCTTCTTTGTCTCTTCACCCGGTAGACTGCTGAACAGATCAAACTCTTTCTTTAACAGTGCCTTCTTGCTTTTAATCATATTCTCGCTACCCTCAAATTTGACTTTAAGTGCATCCCAGATTGACTTTGCAGTTTTGTCATGCTGTAGCAGGATGAAAATGTCTTCTTTGATAGCTTGCTGAAGTAGACTAATCATCATCTTTTCAGCTCTATACATATCACGTTCTTGATCACTAAATTCAGATATTCTTTTGTCAACTTTCAAATCAGTCTGTGGCAAAACATATTTCTTCAAAATACACTCCCATGATCTCAGATGATTAGCTTGTACCCAGTTTTCGAACCTATCTTTCCATCCATAATATTCCTCAATGCTCATTAGCTTCGGGGGTTTTTGAGTAGTTCCCGTTTCGTTTTCCAAATTCATGTTCTGAGCAATGGAAGCCGGAGTAGACGAAGTAGCAAACGCGTTGTAGAACTCGGTATCCATGATGACTTAGCACGTTTTTCAAATTCAGTGACAAATGAGCGAAATCTCAGAAGTTCTGGATGACCTTATAAGCAAAATATGATGTTGTACACAAGAGCGAAATCTCAGAAGTTCTGGATGACCTTATAAGCGAAATATGATGTTGTACACAAGAGCGAAATCTCAGAAGTCCACAAAAGCGAAACTAGGGTTTGTCCGTATAAGCGAAACTATGATGTTCAGAAGAGCGAAACTACTGATGTCCTTTGGAGCGAAACCTTGATGAATCTTTGGAGTGAAACTTGTGTTCACAAAAGCGAAAATACAATGCAATTTGGAGCAAAACCTTTCAATTATGTGACACACAAGCGAAACCCTGATGACAAATAAGCGAAATCACAATATGTCCGAATGAGCGAAACCTAATCGGAGGTTAATTTGATCCATTTTTAGTCCGTATTTAGGTCCGAAACTTTCCAGGGTTTGTTAATGTCCAATTGTCTATGATCTGTGAAATTTTAAGCGAATTTTGACCGGTAAAACTTTCTGAAATGATGAAAGAAGGTGTAGAAGTAAGAAATCTCGAAGAATTCCAGCTATTCTCTGCAGAACTCCTCCTCCTGAGCTCTGATACCACTTGTAGGATCGTGATTTGACCCGAACGAGTCGTTCAGAGGTGTTCAACTTCGTTTCAGGTGCGGAATAACAATAAACGAAGGTAGAAACAGCTTATACTTCACTTTAACTACTGATTGTATTGATTAAAATGCAATTACAAGTAGTTCTTCACACCGGCAGCACTTCAGTATGGAATACAAGGTGTTGATTCTGATTTCGCTCATGGAACCCCTATATATAGTGTTTATGATTTCGCTTATATGTACATGTACATATAAGCGAAACCTCAACCTGTCCAAATAAGCGAAACCTCCTGTCTAAGCCCCTTTGAGCGAAACCTGCTCACTAAACACATATAATCTCCTATTTTCTCTTAAAACGTGCCCTAATCTATACAATACAATGAAAGACTCGATCCAAGACGAAGTCGACAGATGAAGTGCACCAACACTTACCAATGAAGGAAACTTTCAGTATGGAACAACTAGCCAAGTTATATGTAAATGAAGTAGTTTCATTACATGGAATTCCTTTATCTATTGTGTCTGATAGAGATAGCAGTTTTACTTCTCATTTTTGGACTAGTTTCCAAAAAGCAATGGGAACCAAGTTAAATCTAAGCACAGCTTATCATCCTCAAACGGACGAATAAAGCGAAAGGATAATTCAAACAATGGAGGATATGCTTAGAGCTTGTGTAATTGATTTCGGAGGAAATTGGGACGATCATTTACCATTAATAGAATTTTCTTACAATAACAGCTATCATACCAGTATCAATGTTGCACCGTTTGAAGCACTTTATGGACGAAAGTGCCGAACTCCAGTCTGTTGGGCAGAAATTGGAGAAAAGCAACTATCTGGACCAGAGATAGTACAAGAAACAACATACAAGATTATTCAAGTTAAGGAAAGACTAAAAGCAGCACGCGATCGACAAAAGAGTTATGCTGATAACAGGCGAAAACTGTTGGAATTCTAAATAGGGGATAAAGTGTTATTAAAATTTTCTCCATAGAAAGGAATAGTTAGATTCATCAAAAGGGGAAAGCTAAGCCCCAGGTATATTGGACCTTTTGAGATTATTAGAAGGATAGGACCAATAGCTTATCAGCTACAAATGCCAGAGGAAATGGCAGGAATACATGATGTATTTCATTTATGTAATCTCAAAAAGTGCTTAGCAGATGAATCATTAGTGGTACCTCTTAAGGACATAGAGGTAAATGAGAAACTTAAGTTTTGTAGAAAGGCCGCTACAGATTGAAGACAGAAAGATCAAGAATCTCAAACGCAAGAGATTAGTTTTGGTCAAAGTAAAATGGGATTCCAAGAGAGGACCAGAATACACTTGGGAGCTCGAATCAGAGATGCAAAGGAAATATCCACACCTATTCCAGTAGACCTCAAGGACGAGTTCTAAAACAAGGTGGGGAGGATATAACAACCCTCCTAAAATTATTAAAACACCCCTATATGTCCTAAAATACACTCCGTATACGAGAAATAGGCCAGAAATACCCTTATTTTAACAAAAATCAAATAAAAAAAATATTTTATGTCGCTCGCGGGGCGCGACAGTGTTGAGGCAAGCTGTCACGGGCCGCGACCCGCTGACACCAGGCGTAACCCTAGGCCGCCACGTGTCACGATGCGTGTCGAAGCTAGTCCTTGAGTCAGCAAGGCTAGGGCCTACTCTACAAGCTCTCGCGGGTTGCGAAGGCCCTGTCTTCATCTCTCGCGGGGCACGAGAAACCCACTGATCATCCCTATAAAAAGAAGAGATCGGCTTCAGTTTCAAAACTTTCGAATCTCTCTCAAAATTCTAAATATTAGAAATAACTCTCGGGTATAATACCCACTAAAAAGCGAAGCTCTGCCTCGTTGTAAGTATTATAACCCCCGGTTACGTATTAGTAACTCTGCCCGATTGATCTAGTGCTCTGTAACGCATGTCAAGGCTCTGCCTGACTCAGTCGTTGGAGTTCTGTCTCGGGGGGAGGGTATAGCTAATGTAAATTTGGGTTATTATACTAACGCGTGTGCATTGTTTAAATTAATAGATTATAACTAGGAAGTCACAAGGAAATACCTAAATTAGCAATGTGAGTTTATCCTCTTTTTGTAAACTATTTTTACAAAACCTCAACTGTTTTAAATTATATTTAACAGTGATTGAGTATTTGTAAATCTACAATTATCGTCGGTATGTTGGGGTTTTGTATACATTACTTGTTACTACACTGTGAGTAGTAGCATGACCACAAGTCAGGATTGACAGTACCGTGGGTGGTAATTAAAGTAGATGTAAACAAATGTAATTGCGGGCTACCTTCAATGTTGTAAAATGATAAAACTTGTTTTGATTAAACTGGGATTCACTCACCAGTATTTTCCACTGACAAAAATGTTTTAAACGCGTTTCAGGTAACAAAATGTGAAATCCAAATAGAAGCTAGCTGAAGAGCACTGAAGGCTTGGAAAAGTGGCTATAAAAGTTACCTAAATAAAGAAGAAGTTTTATTTCAACAAATTAGGGTTTATCCCTATAAACAATGTTGTAATAGAAACTTGGGTTTTTCTCAAGTATTTATTAATGTAAAATGTGGTGTTTTACTCTGATAAACTATTTCCTAACTACGGTCCTAATATAAATTCCGCTGCCAAATAAATGAACACCGATACCACCGAATGTGCGAACTTGCGGCCGCTCGCCTCCTGGGGCAGGGGTCGGGGGTTGCGACAAAGTATAAGCATAAAACGTATTCTTATGAATATGAGTATGAGTATGAGTGTGAGTATGAATAATAATGATTGCGTATATAGTATTAATCGAAGCATAACGAATTTAAGCATATAAAACAATCAACAGGTTGAGTATGTAAAATCGAATGGTATAAATGTAATTGTCGCGAGATATCGACTAAAACATATACGATGATATGGGGATTTAGTTGGTGCATGTAAAAAGAGTATAAGGTATTTACAGGTTATGCATGACGTATTTTGTAAAGAACGGAAATGCTACTTTTGTTTTAGAAGAATTCAGGTAAGTCGAAAATGGTCGATCCCTATGAAGTTTTCTTGCCTGTGTGTTTTGAAGTTGAAAGGAAGTATTGAGTGGTGTATGTATAAAAGGCTTTTGAAAATAATAGGTTTGCATCATTTTAAAGAATCTTGCATTAAAATAAGAAATTTGAAATTTGGAGGTTCTCGTGAAAACGTTGATTCTTAAAAAGAAATTTAGTATAATGAACTTAGTGATCGTTGAAAAGTGTTTTTAGTAAAATGATTTATTGATTTTGAAAAGAGTTTTAGTAAAATGATCTTATAATATCTATGAGATCTTATAGGCATGTGAGGAAGGTTGATTTGATTTTCGATTGTGAATAAAAGTCCTTAGTGTAATGATATAACGTGAGCGTGTTAGTGATTTATGTTAAGCATGAAATTTGTGGGCAAGATATTCAGTAGACCGGTTAAGTTGATGGGTAGCATTTCGTCAAATTTTTGAAAATTGGGAAACAAAACGTTTATGGTATGACTAAGTATTTCGTGTATGCGGTTTATGTGAAATAGATTATGGGGTAAGATATAGGTTTAATAAAACAATGAATTTTGAAATTTGCATAAGTAGGGATTTTGACAAATGAAAGAAAACGACTTAGATATAAAACTTGATCGTGCTGTATAATAAAGTCTCTTTTGAAAGAAAATTTTGGTAACGATCACCTAGGTAAGGGAATCACCCCTAACTCATCGGTGAGGTCGTTTTAAGAAAAGAAGGGGTGGAGTTAATCGTCAAGGTAAGGAAATCACTCATATCTCGATGATATGTCTCCATTTTGGGGCTACAAGGAATGTAAATCAAAGCGAGTGACGTTTTTTTTTGAAATCATGCATGTGAATGATGTATGGATGTAAGAAAGATTTAGCATGATGGGTATATAAGAAAACAATCCCGAAAGAAATTCTAATTTTAAAAGGGAGAATTGCATAATATGAGATTGATACTAGTAAAACATAGGTTTGATTAAAACTTGGATTGTTCCAAAACGGAACTTTGACTAAACCAAAGTGGTCGAAAATTCTTTTGAATTTGAGAAACATGCTTTGGCCTAATAGGTGGAATACTCTCGCCGATATTTCGGTTAACGGTATTCACCCTTCCAGTTACTACATGTTCTAAATCAATCGAAAATTCGAGACTTGGCGGGATTTTTGAAAAACAAGGAGCGGGACTAGTCGACAAGGTGCGGATTTCACCCCTAACTTGACGATTTTGTACCCTAAGTGTGGTTGGTACTCGTCAGGTCAAAATTTAATTTCGACACTTTGACGAGGGTCCACTAGAATTTGAAATGGAAATTCTCCATCAAGGTGGAGATTTCACACCTAACTTGGTGGCGAATTTCGTGTAAAAAGAATAGATGGATTGAGATTCGTTCACCAAATTGTCAGTTTCACGCCTATTTTGGTGAAGTCGTCGTATATTACGAGTGGTTTCGAGTTTAGTATAAACGAGTAAAATGCCTTAGGAAGGCGTATGTTTGAAATATAAAAACAAGTATAAGCACATAAAGCATTTCAAGATATTAACACATAAGAGGCGTTTCAAGAGATTAACATATGAATCAAGTATGGTCGAATTTGGTACTTAACTATAGACTAGGTCAAAAGCATGGCAATTTTCCTAATTCCCTATAGTTATGGCTCTGATAGCAATCGGTCACACCTCAACCGATGGCGGAAACATCGGAGTGAGACGAAGAAAGATTGCTCATCACACATAACGCTAGTTGTGATAATAGAATTAAAAATAAATTGATTTCATTCATAATAAAATGTTACAATGCACGGAACTTGAAATACAACATGTTCAATACAAGAAAAATAATAGAACAAACAAGTACAAAAATTTATACAACATATTAAAGCCTAAAACATCTATATGTGTATCTAGACATCATCACTACTATGGGATTTGGTATCGGTTCTCCCTGTGGATAGAGTTCCTGATATTCCCTATGGTCATCTTCCCACGGATCATACGCTAGAGGGTTAGGTGATGGGATTCTAGGTATTTCGTTAGGGTCAAATGCTGGTATGGGAAATTGATTTCCTTGGTTAGGTTCTATATCCATTGGTTGGGTTGGAAATAAAGGCAATGGTTGTGGTGCGACTATCTGATCAAGGTTTGGATCTGCTGTAGTGGTGGCTAGCATATGAAAGTTTGCCAACTGTCTATTAACTGCTTCTTGGGTTTGGGCATTTACTTGCCTATTGGCTGCTGCTAACGCTCTTTGTTGTTGTAACTTTCTCATTCGCTTTCTCCTCTCATGTGCTCCCCTACTAAACCATCCTCTCTTTTTCGAAGGGAATGGTTCCTCGGATTGCGCCTTAAAAATGAAGATTCCTTTTTCAGTGTCAGCAGAATACCCCAAAGGAGTAGGCTGTGATGAAGTTCCTTCACTCTTGGGGGAACTAGCTAGATGACGATAGGCGTCAGAAGTACCTTGCTCACTCATACTGTAAACTAACAGATTGTCAAATAACAAAAAATAATAATATACATATATACACATAGATTATTTCCTAACATAATTTGATAAAAATGTTGGTGTCAGCAAAACGCTTCTGTGGCTTAAACCAGTGGTTGTAGCTCTGATACCACCTCCCACTACAACAAAAATGGCTTTTTAGGACCTTTTCTGTGGGACGCTTGTAAAAGAGGGTCCTAAAAAACTATTTAATAGGACAAATGAACTTTTGGGGTCCTTTTATAGTATACTCTACTAAACCGGTGTCCTCAAAAACTATTTAATAGGATGGATGATTTTTTAGGGTCCTATTATCATATAATTTAATAAGACACTTAAAATGTAGATCCTAATAAAGTACTTTATAAGACATTTAATTGTTAGTGTCCCATTATGTGGTACTGTATTAGGACACTTGATCATCTGGGGTCCTATTATAACATAACTTAATAGGACACGTTGTAGTTAAGTCATAAATGTTCAGTGTTATAGGACTCTTTCTAGTCGAAGTCATATTAGAACTTAACTTAATAGGACACTTAATACTTTGGTCTTATAACTTTAAACTTTATAGGACGCTTAATTATTGTGGTGTTATTATAATACACCGTAATAGGACACTTGATATTTGAGTCATAAAACATTAGTTTTATAGGACGCTTATTCACTAGAGTTTTATTATAATATAACTTCAAAAGACACTTGACACTTGGGTCTTATAAATTTAACCTTTATAGGACGCTTAATCATTGTGGTGTTACTATAATAGACTGTAATAGGACACCTGATATTTGAGTCATAAAACATCAGTTTTATAGGACGCTTATTCGCTAGAGTTTTGTTATAACATAACTTAATAGGACACTTGACACTAGGGTCTTATAACTTTTACTGCTAAAGGACGCTTAATCATTATGGTGTTATTATAATACACCGTAATAGGATACTTGATATATGAGTCGTAAAACATAAGTTTTATAGGACGTTTATTCGCTAGAGTTTTATAATAACACTAGGTTATTGACCCGTGATTACACGGGATGGTAGTAAACAAACAATAATTATGAAACTAAAGTTTCATCATTCATCCTGCTACATTCATTTCCACCCTGGGTTGTGGTTTTCTCTGGTTGAAAGTGCGACACAAACTTAATCAAATTTTGTTTGAATGGCCAACTCAAACTTTCATTCATAAATTAAAACCGAGCAAGGTGTTGGGGTATACACCATCCAAACCCCACGGTTACACCATTACATTAAAGTACATAAGAATTTTTGTCTAGCCCAAACATGACAAGTCAAAACTACTCCATCTATTCCAAGTGAGTTCCAACCCCAAGTACTTTATGATAGAACATCCGAGGCAAGATCTGATCTAACCCAGCAGATGTACTAGTTGTGAACATATTTGTTCACATAGACATAACTATTAAAAAACAAGCAATAGCGATGAAAAAATAATTATTATCAGCGATGCAGAAAAAAAATCAAATACAAGTATTGAATATGCGATGAAAAAAATCATATTACTAAATAACTAATTGAAATCATGAAGCAGCTTCAAATAGATCTTCATCTCCGTAAAAAACTAAGGTATTTTTGTCAACAACGGTCCCATTTAAACCCCTTCTAACCAATTCAATATTCATATTTTCATCAAGTTGAGGACCCGTAGATGTGTCACTCTGCAAATGTGTTTCCACATTCTCAAGACATGTTTGTTCATTCATGTCATAAGAATCTCTAGGCGTTGTCTTGATCACAACTTTCCATCCTTTGTCAACACGATCTGCAACATAAAATACTTGTTGTGCTTGACAAGCTAGTATAAAAGGGTCGTTATGAGGGTTCAAACCTTCAAAATTGAGTAGAGTAAACCCATTCTCATCTTGCTTTTTCCTTGAACCATTCGAGATCCAATCACAATGGAACAAAACTACTTTCCTGTCAACAGCATATTCCAACTCAATGATATCATTCAAAACCCCATAGTATGTTACATCTCCCACGATAGGATTGTTATCTTTAGCACTTGAGAAGCTATTAGTCATGGCCTCAAGCATAACTCCACTATTTTGTGTTTTCCTATTCTGTTCCAGATCTTTTGTGTGAAACCGGAAACCATTTATGATAAATCCCTTATATTTTTTCACAAACTCAGCTGGGCCACTTGCCAAGTTTCTTAGATCTTCCGTGATTCTATGATCCCCTCTGGTATGCAGCTCCTCAACCTGAATTAAGGCAAGATGTGTTAAATTCTTCGTTATACATCTAGCGATTAGAAGCTTGAAAATGTTATATCATTAAAATTGTATTTTAAAAGTAATATATCTATGTCTATTCCTTACATGATCTTGAAACCACGACTCAAAAGGCTCGCTATGTAAACGCTGAATCTCACGCTCACGTAATTTCCGATTTTCATGACGAACATTCGTCAGATGTTCTCTGCAACGTCAAAAGATGATAATGATGATAACAACAAAAACAATTTTAAATATAATATAATAAACGGAACTCACAACATCTAAATAACTACTTACGTTCGAAATTCATCAACTTCACTACAATTGAATAACACATATGAATGTGCTTTAGCCAAAATGTCAAGGTCAAGTATCTCTACCACTGTAGCACCAATCGGCCGACCCGACATAGAAAAGATAGGTAAAATATCCTCGAAACCACCGTCATCATAATTCCGACTTGTCTTATTATGTATGGTCTCGACATCACTTGATAAGTACAATGAACAAAATGACAAACATTCTTCAGCTAAATATCCTTCTGCAATGGAACCCTCGGGTTTACTCCTATTTTTTACGTAAGATTTTAATGTAGATAAATACCTGAGTGATAAAAAAATATTAAGATCAGATTCAATATTATCTTTAAAAAAAAGTATTTACTAAAATATGAACGCACACCTCTCGATTGGATACATCCAACGGTAATGAACTGTCCCTCCTAATTTGGCCTCTGAAGCAAGATGAACCGAAAGATGAACCATGACATCAAAGAATGATGGCGGAAAAATCCTTTCTAAATCACAAAGGATTTTTCCAATCTCATTTTCCATTTGAACCAAATCATTTGGATTAAGAACTTTTGAGCATAACTGTTTGTAGTAACGACATAGCTTTATCACATGATAACGCACGTGCTTAGGTAACACATTTTGCAAAGCAATGGGAAGCAACTGCTGCATCAAAATATGGCTATCATGACTTTTAAGGCCAAACAGTTTTGGAGGTTTTAACTCTACGCATCTTGATATATTAGCTGCATAACCATCTGGAACTTTAACCTTTTTAAGAACACGACAAAATATATCTTTCTCTTTTTTATCCATTGAGAAACAAGCAGGTGGTAAATACACTTTGTTGTTATTCTGAACTTTAGGATGAAGTTCAGGTCTAATACCCATTTCTTGAAAATCAAGGCGTGCTTTTAAATGATCCTTGGTCTTTCCATCTAGATTCATTAACGTTCCAACGACACTGTCACAAACATTCTTCTCAATATGCATTACATCTAGATTATGGCGTAGCAAGTTAGTTTTCCCGTATGGTAACTCAAAAAAAATACTTCTCTTCTTCTAGTTAAATGGTAGATCAGGGTTGGTCTTCACAAGCTTTCCAAATTTAATTTCAAAACCATTTAGCTCATCAAGTACTTCTGATCCTGTTAAGCCACGTGGTTGCCTCTCCGTTTCTTTTGTGCCATCAAAAGACTTCTTATCTTTTCGAAAAGCATGATCACCTGGCAGATATCGACGATGTCCCATGAAAAGAGTAGAATGTCAAGGATTCAAGAGAACCAAATAAAATTACAAGCTTTGGGATTGAAAAATATTGCTAAATCTTTGACAAGTCTAGCAGAGAGTGACAAAACAAAGAAAAAGAAAAAGAAATCAATGGATACCAGTGGGAAAGATATAGATGTTGAGTATATGCCTGGTTCTGATGTTGATGTTGAGCAACATTATCAAGAAGCTGCTACAAAAATCTCTAAAAAGGTACTAATATCAAATACAGATAATATAATTTCTTTCGGTTTCTTCTCTAACAATTCGACTTACAGAAACAACGTCCAACATACATTGCTCCGCAGTCCCTGAAAAGATATACTAATTTAGCACAGAAACGATTCATTGCTCCGACTGTCTCCCATGTGCTAACATCTTCAGAATCTCATATGCAAAAGGGACAAGTAATTGATACAAGAGGGAGATCACTTGTAGCTAAGAGAAAGTTATTTGCAGTTGACAATGATGATGACCACGGGGAGCGTGACATGAGATTTCATGGTACCTATATTTGTTTTCCAAATATTTTATGTATGATATTTAATTAATATTAAGTCTAGATTCAATTAACTGTTTTTGATGCTTGCTTTTTTTTTGTAACTATAGATATCATAGAAGAACAAGATGATGTTGAATTTGATGATATTGAAGATATAGATAAGAATGAAGCTTATGAAGAACAAGATAGTTTTAAAGATGATGGAGATAAAGTCATGGAAGATTTAGAAAAGGTGAATGATTTAGAAAATCAGAATGAAGAACTGGTTGAAGAAGAATGTGAAGTTCCAGAAAATGAAGAAGAGCATGAAGTTTCACAACAAGAAAATGAAGCAGGTTTATTTGATCTACTTGATTGCTTCATTTTTTTTTGTTAAATCATATATTTAGTATTTTTAATGTATACATGTATATTGTAAATCATGTTTACTTTTTGTAGTTCGGAATGTACGTAAAAGAGTGAGAGGACCAACACGTATGCCAAAGGTTTGGGCCCAAGAAAAATGGGATAGAATTCCTATTTTAGTTAATGCACACGGACAACCTATTAATGACAAAAGTAGTCAACTGACCCATTTCATGGGAACCCTTTCAAGGAGTGGAAAGTATTGTCCGATTTATAAACCATGGAATAAAGTTAAGGCCGCCAAAAAACAAGCGTTGCTTGCACTCTTAAAGGTACATAATTAAAAATATGTATGTTAATGACTTAAGTATTTGTTTTCTCATGTAACCTGTTTCATTTTTAGAGAAAATTTGATATTCCTGAAGTTGCTAATGGCTGGATATTGCAATCATTTGGGCGGAAGGTGAAGAACTGGAGGGCAAGAGTTAAGGAACTATACCATGATCCGTCTTTGTCACTGAAGGAACAAATAAGTTCTAGGCCAAAACAAGTGCAAAAAAACAATGGAAGAAACCTGTGAAGTATTGGAATAAAGAAAAGTCTAAGGTATGAAATAGCCTACCACTTTAAATAACATTAGTTTATTTCCCGTTCTAAAATTTCACTTGTCTACTGAAGCTGGTAAGTGAAAAAAAAACAAGGCGAATCAGGCAAAGAAGAAGATGGTTCAAGTAACGGGTAAAAAAAGTTATGCTAGAGTCCGTGAAGAGCTAAAGGTGATTGTATGAGATAGTGAAATTGTTAATGTAGCATGTCGATATCCATTGTTAATACTTATTTTCTTTTTATTCAAACAGGCATCTAAGGGACAAGATCCAAGTCGATTGGAAATGTTTCGTGCATGTTTCTCCAAAGATGGAACTACAAAAAATTTGGAAGCTTCAAATGCAATTGTAAGTAATATGCTTATATATTCATACACATATTTTTTCTATGTGTTCTTGATGCTGTTAAAAATACATACCTTATTTTTTTACTATGTCTAATGTAGGCACAGATGCAACAACTTAGTTCTAATCTTCCTGAGGGCTCGATCGATAAGCCTGGACCAGATGATGTTTTTTTCTAAAGTAATGGGTAATGATCGAAATGGTGATGCGGTTATGTATGGTCTGGGTGTTCGTGCTGCTGATGTTTGGGGTGTAATACCGAGTTGTTCGGCATGTCATAGAGAAAACATCCAATTGAAGTCTCAATGTGAAGAGCTTACTAGTACTGTGGTCCAGTTACGAGCTCAAGTATCAGAAATGGAAGGGTCGAGGGGTGGTTCCAGTGTTCAACCTCTTGCATCACAACATTTCCCCAATGTAACCAATGGACATCAACGTTTACGGGTATTTTTCTATATAAATCTTTAAAAAGCAATTTTCCTTAGTTTTTCTATAAAAATGTTAGCCTGCTAGTGTAAAACTTTATTAATTTTATTGTAAAATGATTCTTTGCACTATTATGACTAGAGTTTAATAAATATTTGTTGAAAACTAAAATCTAGGTCGGAGATGAAGTTTTCCTGAAAAGCATTCTAAACTCTACCGAGATTGTAGCAAGAGGAAGGGTCCAGAGCTTGGACCCAAATGATCTAGTTGGTGGTACAGAGATTGGACCAGAATGGTGTGAGGTAAACGTTCAAGTACCAATAAAAAAAAGATGAAAACTTGGTAAGACCATATGGTTTATTTTCTACAATTCAAGATTGTATTGGTGCATCCATCGCATGGCCCTATCCATTCATCTCGGTATGTATTTGTTGAACTTGTGATACATATAATTTTAATATCATGGAACTTAATGCTTATACATGGATGGTTTATTTGTAGGTAGTCCATGAGGATTGAGGACGCATGATGACTCAAGATTTTTTGCTTCTTATTTCTTTAATTGCTTTTAATTTCTTTGTTAAATGTTAAGACTTTATGTTAGATAATGTTATAACTTATTTATGGTTAATGTTTTTATTATGAACATGCTTATTTGAAATATAATAATTCTTTCATTAGTTGATGTTATACAATAACTATTAGGATGTTATATGTTGATGGTCTGTTTATAAAATTGGTTTTATAATCTTATTTGGAATATTAGAACCATTTTCTTGATATTAAAGAAGCTATAACGTTACATCATAAGGGTCCTATAAATTAATTTTTAAGGACGCTTGTATGTGTATCAAAAGATTAAAAGTAGGTAATCACATATTAGAACATTGTAAAAGTGTCCTAATATGTTCTTTTTATGACGCTATTTAAGTTGTCTATAGGCATATTATGCGACCATAAAACTGGTTTCATAATCTTATTTGATATATTAGGACCCTTTTCTTGGTACTAAATTAGCTATAATGTTACATCATAAGGGTCCTATCAATTAATTTTAAGGACGCTTGTAAGTGTATCAAAAGATTAAAAGTATGTAAGCACATGTTAGAACATCGTAAAAGTGTCCTAATATGTTTTTATTAGGACACTATTTTGGTTGTTCAAAGACATATTACGCGACCATAAAATTGGTTTCATAATCTTATTTGGTATATTAGGACCCTTTTCTTGGTACTAAATTAGCTATAATGTTACATCATAAGGGTCCCATCAATTAATTTCTAAGGACGCTTGTAAGTGTATCAAAAGATTAAAAGTATGTAAGCACATGTTGGAACATCGTAAAAGTGTCCTAATATGTTTTTATTAGGACACTATTTTGGTTGTTCAAAGACATATTACGCGACCATAAAATTGGTTTCATAATCTTATTTGATATGTTAGGACGCTTTTTTAGTTCCGGGACTTATTACGACCCCTTTACATGAAACTCTTTTACCGTTGGTCCTATTAAATGAAAGGTCCTATAAAATAGCATTTTAGGACGCTTTTGCACGTACTAAAAACCCAGTTTTCTTGTAGTGTCCCGTCGCAACCCCCGACCCCTTGCCCCAAGGGGCGAGCGGCCGCGAGCAGCACACAGAGATGGTGGTATCGGTGTTTATTAATTTGGCAGCAGAAATAAACATCAGGACCCTAGTTAGGAAATAGTTTATCAGAGTTAAAACACCACACTTTTATAAATAATAAATACATGGGAAAAACCCAAGTTTCCATTATAATATGTTTATAGGGATAAACACTAATTTTTTGAAATAAAACTTCATTCTTATTTAGGTAACTTTTATAGCCACTTTTTCAAGCCTTCAGTGCTCTCCAGCTGGCTTCTATTTGGCTTTCACATTTTGTTACCTGAAACGCGTTTTAAAAACATTTTATCAGCAAGAAATACTGGCGAGTGCATCCTAGTTTAATCAAAGCAAGCTTTTATCATTTTACAGTATTAAGGGCGATTATAATGTTTATATCTACCCAATTACCACCCACGGTACTGTCAATCATGACTTGTGGTCATGCTACTATTCACAATATAGTAACAAGTAATGTATACAAAACCCCAACATACCGACAGTAATTGTAGAATACATAGACTCAATCACTGTTATCATAATTTAAAACAATTGAGGTATGTATAAAATGGTTTACAAAAATAGATGTACTCACTTTGCTGTTTTAGATAATACTACTGCTTTCTAGTGACTTCCTGGTTATATTCTATTAAAATTAAACAATGCACACGTGTTAGTAAGATAACCCAATTTACATTAGACATACCCCCGAGACAGAACTCAAACCACTGAGTCAGGCAGAGCCTTGACATGCGTTACAGAGCCCTAGATCAATTGGGTAGAGTAACTAATACATAACTGGGGGTTATAATACTTACAACGAGGCAGAGCTTCGCTTTTTAGGGGTATTATAACGAGTAACACTATTGCTATTATAGGGACAAAGAAAAGAAATGAATTGAGCGACTGAAACTGAAGTCAAGACCTCAATTTATAGGTCTGATCATGGTTCTCTCTCCCCACGAGAGATAGAAGGCAAGGCCTTCGCGGCCCGCGAGACCACTAGGCTAGGGTCTAGCCTTGGCGACTCATGACCTAGCTTAACCACGCACAGGGACACGTGGCATCACGAGGGTTCGCCTGGTGTCACCTTGTCGTGGCCCATGACAGACTAAGCTTGTCTAGGTCGTGCCCCACGAGAGCCTTATAGATTTATTTTTATTTGATTTTTGTAAATATAAAGGTTATTTAGGCTCGTTTTTCGTATACGGGGTATATTTTAAGACGTATAGGAGTATTTTAAGGGTTTTAGGAGAGTTTTTATAAGTATCGTAAACTTAACAGTGATGTCAAGTATGTCCATGTATGTGAAATTATGTAAAACAAGTATCGGTAATGTCGGTTGTAACACATAGTTGTTGGTTATCGCACAAAATGCAAGTATAGGCGATTTACGATCTATAACCCATAATTGCAAGTATAATTAATATTTCGAAGGTGGTTACAAGTATAATATGATGTATTATGATGTATAATAAGTATTGGAATCATTAATTGTTGGTTAATCACAAGTATTGCACGTAAACGCGTTGAAAGTCGGTTATTTGCACGTATCGTCACATAGTTTTGAATTAGGGTTCTTGCATGCGATTACAAGTATAAATTGAACATAACAAGTATAAATGAAACATAATTGATATACACATGACTTTCATTATGATCGGTGTCTCGGATTACAAGGTTTCAAAACGAAATACGATTACAAGGAATACAAGTTTCCAAAAAATAGAATTACAAGACAACTTTCTAATTAAGGAAAGTTATGAAAAAGCGAAGCGTTACACGATAGTCCTCAACAACATGGTGTTTCTGAGAGAAAAAATAGGACCTTAAAGGACATGGTACACTGTATGTTGGCCAACTCAGGTTTACCTCTATACCTTTGGAATGAGGCCTTAAAAGCAGCTATTTATATACTCATTAGAGATCCTTCCAAATGTGTCCTTAAAACTCCTTATGAACTTTGGATAGGAAGGAAACCGAATCTAAGATATATGAAAGTACAAGGCTGTCTTGCCGAAGTTAAACTCAATAACCCTTTCCTAAGGAAACTTAACCCGAAAATAATTAGATGTTTCTTTATCAGATATCCTGATAACTCAAAGGGTTATCATTTCTATTGTCCTTCTAATGTCACCCGTATTGTAGAAACCAAGAATGTTGTGTCCTAGAGGATTTTAAGGTTAGTGGGAGCAGTGAAAATCCTTATGACGATTTACAAGAAGTACAAGACGTGGGGTGGGGTGGGGGTTGTTGCTTATTTTAAAGTCTATTACTCCTCTTGTACCCTATGCTGCACCAAATGTCACTGCACCACCTCCTTCACACTTAGAACTTCATATATCAGAAAACGAAGGCACTTTAAATGACCAATATGTTGAAGTCGGAAATCAAGTCAGTAGGTCATCTAGGTCCACAAACCTACCAACATTTATGCTTATGTAACTGACCTGACTGAAGCTGAATTTGCTGCTGGAAAGTTTAGTGATCCTATCTCTTAAAATGAAGCCATTATCTAGCTCATTTTGATTTGGTGTTACGTCAGATCGATGTCAAAACCGCTTTCCTTTAATGCGACTTGGATAAAGACGTGTTTATGAAACAACCTGAAGCTTTTAAACCCGAAGGTCAAGAAAATTTTGTCTATACATTAAAGATATCCATATACGGGTTGAAGTAAGCATTGCGTCAATGGTATCTAAAGTTTGATTAAATAATGAAGAAGAAAGTTTTTCTGAAGAATCAAGTGGGTCAATGCACCTACCTCAAAATGAGTGGGAACAACTTTACTATACTTATCCTTTACATAGATGACATTCTATTGGCAAGTATAAGTTTATATATGTTGCATGAGTCGAAGCGCTTACTTTCACGTAATTTTGACACGAAGGATCTCAGAGACGCTTCTTACGTTATTGGCATCAAAATACATTGCTGTTTACAACGCAACCTATCATGGAATGCTACTAAAGAATCTGAATACTGGACTCATAGTAGTTAATTTCATTTATAGACTATTGAAGCTTTATTGTGATAACTCAACCATCATTAATTTCTTTAACACTAACAATTCGATTGAAGCTGGAATATATCTTGATACAAAGTACTTATTCGTTCATGAGCGAGTTGAGGAAAATAATCTTTGTAATGAGTATCTAAGTTTTCGGAGTACATGTTTTCGAAGAACATATTTCGAAGAGGAAATTTACTAAAGACCTTATTTAGTTGCAGATTATACTTACTTACGTTTTAGTAATACAATTTCCTCACTTATTTTATTATGTTTGTCTAAAAATATGTTTCTTCTAGTCTAATGACATATATATAGTAATTATACAAATCAAACGTTAAAGGCTTATTCGTCAATTTGATCCTAAGTACTTAATTTTTAAATTTGGAATTGTAGTATAATTAATGGGGGGTCTAGAGTTGAATATCGATTTAATGACTGTCTTTCTCTGCTACGGTTTCAGTTTAGAACTAGAATGAGTATTAAAATCTGATTAGACTTATCTAATGCTTATAATAAATGATAACTCGGCCAAGTGGAAGAGTGTAACAATATATTGTATAAATAAATTAAATATGGCCCTTATTATCGTTTATATAATATATCATCATTGGCGTTATTACCCCTATATCGTTAATTGGTAATTATTTGATAAAAGTAATCACCCTTACTAGATAAACACAGAGTTTCCCTGTGCGTGTATAATTAGAGATTACTAGAGAGAGTTTGAATCCTATCTAAGCCATCCTAACCATACACCCTAAACTAAAACTTGATTAACCATACACCTTTGTGGGTGTCCCTGACTTTTTGTGGTAGGGGAGCGGTTGTTTTTTTAAACAATAGTCACAGTTCAAAAAAAAAAAGTTACGGTTAGATGGTTAAGGGCTGGGTAGTTATTTAGTTAATAACTAATAATAACAAAATAAAGTGATTAATGATTAAGTAAGATGGCTGGAGGCTAAATTAAATCATATATATATATATATATATATATATATATATTTAAAAGTTAGTTATCATAACACTTATCTTGTACAGAAGTAACTCTTAATGGCAAAAACCTGAAATCCAATTTAATCGGGTCAAGAGACTTTTTTTGAAAGATAAACTTCATTAAAACACCGGCCGGCCTGACAAAAAAACGCAGAGCCACACCAACCAACTACAACATATACATCAGAAATTTACACCATTCTTTCCAAACAATACTTATATGGTTGGATCTACATTTTAACTATAAAAAACCCAAAGATCTAACATACCCAAATATATCTTCACTATCCCCTTTACCATTTGAAATAATCTTTGTGTTCCTTGTTTTTCATATGCGTCAACATGTAACGATAATAAGCCCATGAACAATCTCTTTAGCCTTTCTATCTAAACCACAACCTTTGTGTAACTCTAACAAGTCCCTGATGGTAAAAGCGAAGATAGAAGGGAGCTTGGCCCATCCGCTCAGCCGGTTCCACACCCGAGTGGAAATCTCACAAGATGTAAAAACATGATCCATAGATTCTTGAACATCTCCGCAAAAGGCGCAAGCATCCGAATCGATGTTTATATTTCTCCTCGCCGAAGCTTGTCTTGTCGGTATGCGATCTAGGCCCGCCCGCCAAACAATGATATTGCACTTTATCGGCACCCAAAACATTTTGTGAACACAAATTCTGCTCTAAATTCAGTCTTTTCAGTGTCAATTTCTTAAACTAAGCGGTGGTGTACTTACCGGAGACATCGGCCAGCCACTCCCACCAGTTTTTCCCTTCCGAATTACTGACACTATCAATTGTTCTGATGCATTCTTCCCATCCCGCCACCTCAGCCCTTGAAGACGGGGGTGTTGACCAACTCCATGTTCCCTTCTCTACCGAATCATCAACAGAGAAACGGCCCCCAACACTGCAGCTCTAATTGTTATCTAGCGTCAATAATCTGGGCCATTTGAGCATCAGAGGCTCATCCCCGAACCATTGATCGATCCAGAAACGAATACTCTCTGCATCATTTAAAATCCCTCTGATATACCTATTCAAACTTTTACCATTTAACGCCAAGTTTGCCTCAATTCTCATAATATTAGTCCACACCCCGATTATTGAGGGATTAGATGGTAAAATCGTCCACCCCCTTCTCCTACCGTGACATGCCGACACAACCTTTCTCCAAAGACTATCTTCTTCCTCCCAGAACCTACACACCCACTTGGCAAGACGGACCTCATTCACCGTGACATATGTGCTTGTGTAATCATTGTACAAACTCTGAACAATTTAATTATCAATAAAACAATGTGTTTTGATTCCAATATTTGTTTATTTATGTTTGACATTTTGCATATTATGATTTTGTTTGATTTTAAACTCTAAATCGCTTTCGAGAAAGTTATACGCAAACTGATATGTAAAAGTAATCAGTTTAACGCGACAAACACTCCAGAATATAAACTTATTCTTAACATACATTAAATATCCTTTACATAACTTAGGAATAAGTTTTGAAGGGTTTGGTATGGCAAAAACAAGTTTATTCGACTACAGGGACTATTTGCGTCAAACTGTAAAAGTCTGCCGATTCGTATAGCAATGTACATTCTGGAACTTGATCATAAGCTAAACATACCATAACTATCCTTAACATAGCTTAGAAACAAGCTTTGAGGGGTTCAGTGTAAGACAATATGCTTATTTGATCAACAAGGACTAAAAGCGTAAAAAAACAACATAAGTTTGCATTTTCGCGCATATCTTACGTTCTGAACATATCAGGACATCCAAAAAATTTTGTAATCATTAAAATATTTTATTTTAGTGATTGGAATGCTAAAATACCATTCTTCGCACAATTTGGATCGTTTTTCGCGTCCGTTCGAGTTTCATCGTAATTAACCGAACAACGTGATCGTACGACCAAACAAACCAACATCCATGATATTATCGTACACTTTTTTCAAAATCAAACGTCGGAGAGCCATTGACCAAAACCAAAGATTTAGCCGAAACGAACACCCCTTTCACCCACTTGCACCAAGTTGATGGAAAACCCATTTGAGCCAACATTTTAAAAGAAACCCCCAATTGATTTTATCGTACACTTTTTTCAAAATCATTTTTGAAGATTAACGCTTTTCTCCACACTTTCTTAAGCCATGTCAACACTTCGCTAAGCATGAGAGGGCTATTGTCACGACCCCCGACCCCACCCTGGGTGGGAGCCGCGAACAGTCAAGTGGTACTGGTGGTTATTTTAAAAACATTGCAGCGGAAATGTTCATCAGGACCGTGAGTTAGGAAAATATCAGAGTTTAGAAAACACCGGATTTTATTTATTAAATAGACTGGATAAATCATGTTTTGAAAGGTAGCTTTAATATGGGATATACCCGAATACGTAAAACAACGTTTAATTTAATTTAATTTATTTGATAAAATAAGCCACTTCTTTAAGCCTTTCGGTGCCGTATCCAACTCTTATTCCGATCTACAGTAATCACCTGAAATGCTTTTTAAAAACATTTGGGTCAGCAGGAAATACTGGTGAGTTCATTCATTTTTGTATAAAACGACACATTGTTATAATTCACAGTATTAAGGACGATTACACTGTTTATATCAACCAATTACCCAACGGTATTTATCATTCGACCCGATTCTGTGACTATGGTCATATCACCCATTGGCTAACCCGTTGTCCAATGGTGACGGTTATCAAGTAATATATACAAAACCCCACATACCGGCTGTAATTGAAGACTACAAAGACTTAATCCCTGTAATTATAACTTTGAAAATAAATAGGGTTTTGGAAACAATTTGGTAAAAAGAGAATGACTCACCTTGTTAGCATATAGTCTTGACTAAACAAGCCTCCTGATTCTATGCTTTCTGATAACTAAGCATTTACTTTATAGTTCTGAATCTTCTGATGATTAAACCTCTTGTTTGATTGTAAGTTTATGGATCGGAGTTTCTTGATAGTTAAACATATAGTTTAACAGAGTGGAATACGTATTAGTGTAAAACCATATCAAACCTAACGATGGTCACGAGATCAGAACCTCAACGAAATTCACAAAGTATAGTCTTATTTAGACAACACTTTGGCATTCGTTAGTTGGTTCCCGAATCGATCGGAGAGAATATCGTATTGGCGATTATTGGTTAGAACACCAACGTATAGAGAGAAGAATAGAAGGAATGAGCAAAGAAAAATGAATCCTAAGCTTCCTATTTATAGGTAAGGAGTATGAAATTTCTAGGAAGTTTCATATACCTTTTCTAGGAAGTTACCTATACATTTTCTAGGAAGCTTTCTACTCACATATATATCCTCTTATACCTTCCTTGCACCTTCTTTTGATATTATCTATCTCATATATATTTATTTTCATGTATATCTATTTAGGTGTTTAATTTACTTAATTAATCTTACTTAGCTTAATTAATCTTGCTTAGCTTAATTAATCTTGCTTATCTTAATTAATCTTACTTAACTGATTAATTAATCTTACTTAACTTAATTAACCATACTTAACTGATTAATTAATCTTACTTAACTTAATTAATCATACTTAACTGATTAATTTTCCTTAACGGTTTAATCAAGTAATTTACTTAGCCGATTAATTAAATAACGTAATTAGCTGATTAATTAACTTACTTAGCTTGCTTAACTGCTAAGTTTCCTTGGCTATTAAGTTTTCTTAACTGCTAAGTTATCTTAATTTGCTAAGTTTTACATAACCATTAAGTTTACTTAATCACTAAGTTTACTTAACTATTAAGTTTACTTAACTACTAAGTTTACTTAACTACTAAGTTTACTTAATTGCTAAATATTCTAGTTTAACAGCTTCCTAGTTATGAGTTCTAATTTCTAGATACAATGGAACTCGTATTAGTGTATTAACTCAATTCAACTTTAACGATAATCACGAGATCGAAACCCTCACAACGAATGACAAAGTATAGCCAGATATTGGCAGCACTTAAACATTCATTGGATCGGTTCTAATCGATCGGATATAGTATCGTACCAGTGATTAGAGTTATTACCCTAATAACGGGCAGAGTTTCGGGGTTTAGAATATAATACCGGGCTACTATTTTGCTATAGTAGAAGCTAAGAGAAAGAAAAGAATTGAACGATTTCAACTGAAGCTCGAAGACCTTATTTATAGGGCTGGAAATGGGGCGCGTCGCGGCCCGTGAAGCCCATTGGCTTCTCCTTCGCGGCCCGCGAGGGAGTCTGGGTCGGACTGAAGGTTGCTGAGTCATGGCGTGGTCCTGACACGTGGACGACACGTGCCCCTCAAGCTTATCCGGAGCTTTGACAAGCTGTCGCGCCCCGCGAAGACTCTCCTTAAGTCTTACGCGGCCCGCGACAGATTAATAAATTTGGATTTTCTTTATTTTTCGCCAAGATTAGGGTTTTAGGGGTCCGGGTTTCCACTTACGGAGTGCTTTGGGACATTTTTGCAGGTCCTTACATCCTCCCCCACCGTATTTAAATCTCATCCTCGAGATTTGCAGAAATTTGGAGGAATATTCTTACTTCGACACTGATCCTAGTTTCCAGGTATACTCTGGTCCTTACTTTGAATTCCATTTTACTTTGACCAGAACCATTTTCCATGCTTTGAGATTCTTATCTTTGACTTGTAAGATCTTTCAATGGACTTTTTATTTACCTCTATATCCTGAAGAGGTATAACTTAAAGATTTATCAGTTAAGTATTTCCTTAAGTTTTATACATGAAATAAATCATGTATACCTGCCATTTCCTTTTGGAAACTTGAACTGATAAGCTACTGGTCCAATTCTTTTAATAATTTCAAACGATCCAACAAATCTTGGACTTAGCTTTTCTTTCTTACTGAACCTGACTATTCCTTTTCACGGAGAGATTCTTAGTAGTATTCTTTCTCTGATTTGAATTACTAATAATTTGCCGATCTCATGGCCTGATAGTTGCCTTTTTCATTTTTCTGTCCAATGGACTGGATGGTACTATTATCCATAAAGTGCTTTAAATGAGCAACACTAACTATGGGAGAATTTTATGAGTGATAAGTGATAGTCTTACTTGCACCAATACTTATCACACAGGTACTTAGCATGTCTTTCTATGTTTGTAGTGTTCCTTTACACTGCTCAAAATAAGTCTAGTTGAAATTTTCCCAGAAATGAGAAGTGAAATGACTATCTTGATTTAATATAATAGATAACGGGATTCTATGTAATGAGACTATTTTGTCCCCACATGACTTAACTAAGTGTCTTATACTAAAGGGTTTCCTTCATTGGTAGGGAGTGAGCAGACTTGGTTAATCGATCAACAATCACCCAGATTGTGTCGATCCTTGTTTTGGGTAATTTAGTAACAATATCTGTTGTTATTAATCATATTGATATCTTTATCGTTGAGGTAACCCTAAAGGGTTCTAATGTTTAGTTTTAAATTGCTAATAAACTAAATACTTGTAACTTGCTACACCCTTCTTTATTCCTTTCTATCCGCAATTTAATCTAAGAGCACGTACTTATTTCGGCTTCTTATGAAACTTATGACTTAAGGTATCAACTACTACATTAGTCTTAACTTTGTGATATAACAATTGGTGTTGTTCCTAATATGAGGCAGACAGGATTTCCTTCAGTTCCATGCCTCTAGTGTTAATGAACTCCGAGACCATATACGCTATGTCTCACTTCCGTGCAGGACTCGCAGTTTTCATCACAGAGACGAATTTTGTCGGCTGGTCTGTCTTGTCTCCTGGTGGTCACTTCTCCGGTTGGCTTGCAAATCTAAACCTAATTCAGCAATTACCTCAGGAATCGTTGTTGCCATTTTATCCCTTTTTATGAGGCAGACAGGATTTCCTTTATGTCAGTTCTTTCCATTTCATGGCATACGTCGTGATCATGTGTTTCGAAGCTCGGGTCTCACTATCTAAATGTCTAAATTTTGAAGTATACGTTACTTCATTCTTCTTAACATATAAACTAATGGTTTGGACAGCTTTAATCCTTTGTAGCCTATTGTAACATTTACATTTTTTTATCATATAAGAATTATAGGTTGTTTAAATTTATTAACCATTAGTAGCTAGTTTTATTT